>JAXMNL010002115.1:0-10487 GCA_035128595.1 Eptatretus atami
GAGAGAGATCCATCATTGTTGAGAGCAGAAAGCAGCGTACCCATGTAAAGTGACCTGGTCTATTTGCCTATTGGCTCCTTAATTCACCTTCTTGCTATCCCTTACCATAACGTCATGAGTCGCATTTCTAACGCGAAGATTATAAATCACAGTTTGCATAATGCAGTTCCGTGTTCCATAAAGTCTCCTTTTTTTTCGCAACTCAGTGCCAAGCCACTCCTCCCTCCAACGACGAACCTCAACCACTTCCCCCCACAACTGCGCACAACCTTCACCTCCTTCATCCTCAAACTGCCTTCTGCCCCTCTCAATTACGCCCCACGTACCTTCAACCCAGCACCACCGGACCTTTCTCCTTACTCACCGGCCCTCCCCTGAGCTCTCGGCAATCCCTCCCACTCCTTCAAACAACTCCTTTCCTACTCCTCCTCCCTCATCCCCTCCCCCTCCACTAAACCTAACCGCCGCAACCCATAAGCTCTCCCCTCCCGCTTCCTTAAACAGTGTGGGACCTCAAACACGGAGCCTTCGCTCAAAAGAATGACGAGTCGTCCAACAGGTTGCCATCGACAAACCAGACAATCATCGCCTCAACATGAAATCTTCCTCCTTCAAGAAACGCTCACTATCATCCTAAATCTCCCCTTACTACTCCCCATATGACAGCCCCTGAACAGGTGGAGAGCTTGCTCATTCCTCGACTCAGATTCTGAACCAGGTCCAGACCCGCATCAAAGCCACGTCCCTAAAAACCTGCTCCTTCTGCCTTGCCACCCAATCTCTCTGTTCCATTCACCCTCTCATTGATCAAGGTCATCTGCCACTTGCTTGGAAATCAGCACACATCACCTACTCTCCAAAAAAAGGTGCAAAAAACAGATCCTGCAACACCGACCAATCAAGCCTTCTTACAATCACATTAAGGTCATGGGAATCCAGCATCGCTTCAGACATTAAATCCTTCTTCTTCCAATGGCGATTCACGATCATCATTTGGGATGCAGACCAGGTCACTTTCACCTGGATATGCTGCTTCGCCTCCACAATGGATGAAGTCCTCAATAACCGACATGAAATGAGAGCCATATCCCGAGACATGTCTATGTGCTTTGACAACGGTCTGGCACCCGCCCTGCTCACCAAAACTCTCTTGCATGGTACCAAGGTTCCCTCCATTCCCTGTCCATCTGTAATCCCGGTCCCGCAGCATCCTCTCCCTTTCCACAGATCGATCCGAAGCCTCGTTCCCGCACGTTTTGTCCCTCCCCTCCTGCCCCTCTTGTCTCAGCCCCCCTTGC
This sequence comes from Eptatretus atami, assembly GCA_035128595.1. Taxonomy (NCBI): domain Eukaryota; kingdom Metazoa; phylum Chordata; class Myxini; order Myxiniformes; family Myxinidae; genus Eptatretus; species Eptatretus atami. Next base: position 1,299 of record JAXMNL010002115.1, read on the forward strand.
GTGTGTGATTTGTGTTCGCTCTCATATGAAGCCCTCGACATATGAGATATATCTACAAAAATAATAAGTAAAAATAAGAATGGAGAATAGAAACATTGCTAAAACAGTCAACTTTTAGACACAGAGAAGGAAAGGTCGAATTGAATGAAGCAGTTCTTCTGTTGAATATATAAAGAAGTGGTGAATTATGATGGATAAATTCACGACACAAACACTCAACATTCACCACATCCCCACACACATGTACTAAGGGTATGAAAATGAAGGCTACTTTGAGAGGAGGCGCAGATCCTTGACACCTGTTCCACGTTGGATCTGACATCAGCTTGGTACCTCCCACAAACGACGAGAAGTTCTTCCGTGCCTGCAATAGCCAATGTGTTACCGTGGATGCGTGCACACGCAGGTAAACCGTTTCACCACCATCATTTCAAGTCATGGCGTGGGAAATCGAGAAGCGACGAATAATATTTAGAAGTGGAGAGCAGGAATGGACATTGGATTTGTTGGGTGGTGAGAAGCGACAGTTGTGGAGGATCAGCGGATGGAAGGCAGTGGCTGGCAAGAGCATGTCCACCACGCACGCAGCACAACCAGTTATCTTTGCTCGCTACACGAAAAAAAGGAAGGGAAGTTAATGCAGGGTTGGAAGATGATTGATTGATTCGGTGTGGGTGATGGTTGCGACAATGTCTGCAGCTAGAGTACAAGATCGGTGACCAGTGCTGCAAAATTGGACATGCGCAAAAGAAGATTATGAGCCATCTGGACCTGTCGCGCTGTGAACGAAAGTCCTTTGCGCCAACTCAGAAATTTGCGAGTGAAAAGTTTCTTAGGCGGATATGTTGTTCATGCGTATGATATATGGCGGCGAAATTAGTTGAGTTTATCAAAATGGTTTCATCGGTGTTGTGACAATGGGAAAAAGCCAGAACAAGGGCACGACGAAAATATATAAAGGCAAAGGTTGCTCCGCATTTTTTGGTCTATCCCTGCGCCGAATGAACTCTCAGCGATTGTGACAGCGCATAAAGTGACAAGCCAAGGTTCGACCGAACTGGGGTTTTCCCACTTTGATTAAACACCAGCATATATTCTGGTCACTTTGTTTTGATCCGAAAGTTACCTCCGGCAAAAATATCGAGGCTGCCAACATATGTCGGCAAGTTCCTTCCTGTGTTCAAGAGGGGTATTTGCTTGGACATCCATGTGCGGTCCTCAGTGGATGTGCATTGTGAAGATGTTTGGATGGAAACTACCATGTGAGCGTCAGTGAATGGGTTTTTCCTGGATCAAGATCGACGCACAGGTGAATAACCGAGACATCACCGATTCCAGGGGTTCATAGATCTGCGCGGAGTGAGAGGGAGTTGGGAGAGGAGAGTTGTGGTCGAGTCCCAACTATGAGATAAGCGACACGGCGGTGATCCCGGAAATTTCTGGCTCGAGTGGTCTGGCCACATTTGCGTCCATCGATAGCTCATCATCCTGCTGCTATGAATTAAGCCCGATCGGCGCTGACTTGACACCCAACACATGTTTCAAAGGAGGCACCTAATGCATAAGAGCAGGAATCCCATCAGATGTGACAAATGCGGATGTTGGTCCAGCATGCCGGCTGAGACAGAAGAGTACATATTGCCGCCTCCATAACTACCCCGTTAGAGGAGCGAATGTTTTCTGTTTTTTACTTCGCTGCCTGTCGGTCGTCAAACACAGATTAAGAAATCATTCCAAGCATAAACTTCCTGTTTTTAACGTAGTCACAAGACAAAAACAAGCATGGCATGATGAAGGAATTAACTTGTTTGATAGGCGGGTGTGAAAGACAAACTGCGTCCGGATGGACGCTTAACACTTCTGAATTAATTTTTTTTCTTCTCGATCTTTAAAACTATTTTTTTTAGTTCAGGCCACAAAGGTGACGGAGGTTATTTTCACCCCGTCTACGATTGTGTCTTTGAGGGAGGATGTCTTAAAAGTTGTGCACGAGTTGGATAACTGGTGGAGAAGGTTGGGAGTGTCACCGAGGACAGACAATTCCGGTTTGGGAAGATCTCGAATTCATCCCGACACATATCTTATTTCCAAGGTGTCTTCAACATTAGAGAGGGCCAAAAATGATAATTTAATCATGATCATTTCAAAACGTCTGTGGATAGTTAGATAAAAACCAGGTGGATGAGTTGTTAATGACAACGAACAAGCCGATGAATTTGTTTATCCTGGATTCAGATTGGCCATCAGTGGGCCATCTGTGCACGTTACTCTTTTCTACATGTATATTGTTCGAACAGGATGTGTATGTTAAGTGTAAGTAAACAAATAAAAATTAAAAATCGAATGTTAATGGAACGATAAGTTCTGTGAATTAAATAGGACAATAACCAGGCTTATGACACACGAGTGAATGGTCCCCAACCGGCCTCTCGGCTGCGGAGGCACACTGCTATTGCCCGTTACCTCCGATTCCACCGTTGCACCGTCCTTTGTCTTTGTTCCTGGCTTCATTCCTTCGTGTCCGAACGTCTTCGTCAAACTTATAGTCGATCCTGGAAAGCTCGTGGAGAGGCCAAACACAGAACAATCAACACACGTAACAAAGAAACAACAGCATTCAAGTCTTCAAAAATCCCCACATGTCCCCCTCCCCCCCCCGCCCCCCCCACTCCCACTGAAATCCGCCATCAATGGTAGAACCCGAACGCAGACGCATGCAAACGACGCACAAGGCGCCCTTTTGAGTACAGAAGATCGATCATTGCAAAACATTTGTGGCCCATTCTGCCCTGAGATAGTTGTATTTCTTGTGCAGCTTTCAAGTAGCTCAGTCCAGGTTGTTCTGTGACCTGAAGAGTTACTATCTTCATCATTGGAAATCTCAGCCTCTCATCCATCCACAAATACGTTTATCCCCCCCTCCCCCCACTCTCTACTTTCATAGAAAATCACTGAGGAAGCAGTATTCGATCTCCTGGGTCTCAATCTCGCCACAGATCCTTCTTGGAAAACACATTTCAAAGTTGACTCCAAAGTCAGTCGCCACCTGGTCCAACAAAGTCCTTATAATTGTAGTAAATTCTTACAGTAGCGATTAGGATATGTTATCACGATGATGCACATTGTCCTCTCACTCTTTTTTTCTATCATCCACGTGGTCCAGTGATTTTTGAAGTTCTTGCATCAAAAACGTTATCCTCGCAGGCAGTTCCTTTAATTCATTTTTACCAAGCGTGGTCTAATAATATTTTAATTTATTCTCTCTTCCCAACGCCACTCCTCCGTAGATTCAACATTACCGTCATTCGTTTTTACTTGCTGGCTCAGGGAAAAACCCATTGGTTACAAGAGACAAAGGTCGTGTCTCTCCTCACACCACGTGCGCGCACAATCCTCCCAATAGGTCGAATGTCTCCGCAGGAGTTATGCTGTGGGACATTTCGTGGTATTAACCTCCCGCCGCACGACTCGCGTATTGACCGTTGACTGGCGACAATATGATAATAATGTCATGTGATAACATGTTGATACAACATGTTAAATCTGTGAACGTAAGCTGTGTTTGAGTATCAATATAATCCTGACATAATTCACAGCCTGTGTTTGTGTTTTGTTGTTTGGTCGTACTTGTAAAATCGGAAGATTTCCTCAACTATACTGGCAGTCGATTTGTTTCTGTCTGTCTGTTGGTCAATCGCCAACGGGCACAATTACAACCCGATCATCATAAACTTCACAATGGTAGAATCGTCAAGACAAGAAGCCAATTGTTGAGGTCAAAAGGTCAACCAACATAGGCCAAAGTCAACAAATATGTCAGATTTCTAAAATCCTCAATTTCATCCGATTGACATAGATTGAAAAAGATTTCACATCAGCCTACTGAATCTCAACCACCAATTAATGAGTGTCAAGATCGACCAAAAGGCAACATAGTCAAAGGTCAACTTCGGGGGATTTCTGAAATCCCATTTTCATCCGATTGACTATAGATTGAAAAGGATTTCACATCAGCCTACTGAATTCACCCACAATTATTAGAGGTAAGATCTACCAAAGTCAACATAGGCCAAATCAACAACTTTGGTGGGATCAAAATCCAATTTCATCCGATGAACAAGATTGAAAAGGATCTCTCACAGCAGCCTACTGAATTCAACCACCAATTATATTGAGCAAGATCGACCAAAGTCAACATAGTCCAAAGGTCAACTTCGTGGGATTTCTGAATCCTCAATTTTCATCCGATGACTATAGATTGAAAAGGATTTTCACATACACCTACTGAATCAACCACCATTAAAATTGAGGTCAAGTCTACCAAAAGGCAACAAAGGCCAAATGTCAACACTCGTGGATTCTCAAAATCCCAATTTCATCACCGATGACGAAGAGATTGAAAAGGATTCTCACATCAGCTACTAGATTAACACCCCAATATTATTGAGGTCAAGACTACCAAAAAGTCAACAACTGGTGATTCTAAAATCTTTCAATTTCATCCGTTGACCTGAATTGAAGAGGTGCATAATTGGTCATTTCAATCAACACCAATTAATGTTCAGCGTGAATGTTGATAGATTTGCAGTGTTGTGCGCTCTGCACGAGTCTTTTTATCGTTTGTTTGTCAGCCCACTCTCCAGTGTGTTGTGAGCAATTCATCCAGGCTTGCTGCAGAGGATCACATGACCCAGTTAATGTGCAGAGTTTTATCTTTGCGTGTTTGGGAGAGGGGGGGGGTGTGAGGGGAGGGGTGACAAATTCCATGTAAATGTGTTCGTGTAATTGCGATATCAATAATGCATGGGTTGGAGTGAGAGTGTTTCACTGCGTCGTTTATATATTGACTTGTAGTTCCCAGGAAGATATTCAAACTCCAATGATACTTTTTCCTCCGGAAAATGTCACCTTAATGGGAAGGTGTTATAGGAGTGCAATCGCGCTCCACAGGACCAATGGAAAACACTTACCTGAACACGATGATTCTTCAAGTGTCTCGTGTATCCACCACCCGTTGCAATTATCTCTGCCTGGCACAATGAAAAAAATCTGTGAGTATGTCATTTGCCTGACGATGTTTTCTCACTGTGATGGTTTATTGTGCAATGCTTGTGCATTCAACAACCAGCAAAGAACAGTCCTTCGGATAGACTAATTCTCCCACTTTATGGTTTGCTGTCCTGCATCCTCTGCCCACCCTCTGCATCTTCCCCTACCCCCTTCTACCCTCAGATCCCTTGTTTCCCGCAGAGCACTCACACCAGAACTTGTTACACATTGTGACAAGTTCAACATGGTCTTGTAAAGCTAGTAAAGCACTCTCTTACGCGTCTATGCCCACAAATCTCCACATGGCCTCGCCCTTTGACAGGTTAACAAACAAATCTTGCCATAAACTTTCCTCTGATCCACAACCACTGCTTGTCGTGACATATTAACATACAACTACCGAAAGACATAGCTTAATACAAGGCAGTACACCTCAGCATGACACGTTCCAAGCTGCTCGAAACTGCAATGTAGCTGTGGAACCTCCACCATCCCCCTCCACGTAACACATTTCACTGGTAATGGATTTACATTTTATGTTTTTGCAAACAAGAGTGAAGACAAATATTAATTGTATTTAATTAATTTTTTTTCAGGCAAGCAAACAAGAATTGCTGTATATATGCAGTTGGAGATATCCAAACATTATGTTTGCATCGATGAAGAAATCACATCTATCCTCAAAATATGAGTCAAGCCATAAAGCGTAAGTACGTAAAGGTTTCCAGTGTGATGGCAACAATAACTCCACATCTCAGTTTATTGTATAACATGAATTTTGTTCCTTCCAAAATGATTCTCACTCCTAAAAATACGAAGACCAAATGCTGCATTGGAGTCAAAGACGGAACCCGAATAAGTAAGGAAAGATGGGGGCATCAGTAGGAACCTGGATAGGATTCGGTTTCAGCTGCTTCTCCTCTACCCAAACTCAACCATCCAGGCACAGCCTCGTGAGCCTTTCAGAAACATTCTGCAAGTCAACTTTTCCTCGACCAAAGATCGGCAACTCAAAACAAGGAGAAAGCTATTCTTCAAATATGGTACAAATCCAATTTGTCTTAAAGTCCGAAATGCATTTCACTCCCCGATAAAAAAACACCCTTTTTTATATCCATCCATGTGGTCATATGATTTCTGGGGATTTGATTATATTCGTGATCGTGATTCAGAGGGATCTTGTGACACGGGAGCCAACGTGAACCGGTGATCGCATCGAGTGTATATCCATCTTCTCTTGTCATCTCGTTTGTGATTTTGTCGTAAACGTGTAAAAAGTTTAGGTTATCTGCAAATGTTTTAGGACATGGTATTTTTTTATTTTTTGTAGAGTTGGAGCTTGTTACACCAGGATTGTCAAAACCGTGTGAGTAAGCTTCATGTTCTGAGGATGTGAGGATCTGCATGAGAAGGATGTATATGCCCGCAAAGCAAGTTAAAAATTTGTGGGTAGTTTGTAAAAAGTATACATCGAGGATTTATTAAGGGATTCGGTAGAGTAGAGTTACTTTTACAGTGGTAGAAACAGCAGCTACGTCCATGTGTGAGCCCTCTCCAAAGTTATGTGACTATTTTGATAATAATAAGATAAGGAGCATCAGGAAGATTGAATATAAAAATAAATATAGAATTTGGTTGTTGTTGTCGTTAATTTTTTTACGAAGTTAAATATTATTAATCAACCAGAAGTGCATCATCGTGTGATCGAAAGAGAAATCATGATAAATCGAGGGCCTGTGGTGATTTGTGTCTCGTAGATTATTGTGTATATTCTGTGTTGATACGTCATAATATAGAAAGGTATTCGACAATAGAGAGTTGCATGTGTGTTGGTCTTTCTGTCCTCCATCTCTTCTTCTCTTTCTTGTCGATGGAGGGTGAATTTGTAAATATTTTTGTAAGTTCACCTGGCTGCACTGGATGGGTTTGAAGGGGGAGAGGAGCGCCGAAACCAAAATACCCGGTTCCCGTGATGATTCCATCTTGTGTTTGTTGGTTCCATGATATCTCCAGTGCTGTATTTGTCGTTATTTGATTGCGACACCTGACGTCTTATCTCACGACAAGTGCTTTATTCACAGCTGATGGGTGTCCTCCCGCTCTGGGGCTGCTCCCCTGCTTCAACCTGCTCAGCTTCGCACATGGAAACAAGGCCTTCAAGATAATTGGAATACCCACGATGAAGCTGAAGCTGAGTCCATGGCTTAATCACTTTCATATTGCAGACAGGCGGTAGTCCTTGTCTTCTACCACATCTTTATGTCTGCACCCATTTTCTCCGCATACACGTGTCACATTCTCACATACCCAAGTGCCCTCTATTTGGTCCTTCAACCCTGCTGTTGTGTTTCTCCCCCTCTCCTACTTTCATTTGTCCTGTCGCATCCTGACCACTCAATGTTCCAGCTCTTCCACGAGCCTTGATTGTATGCAAAACCAAAAGGTTCGAAGAGGTGTATACCATCGTCTCTAAAGCCCTGGGCATCACCATCGCTAAATATATTGTATTGCAGATCATATCTCCAAGGTGACAGTCCTAACCGCACCTCTCTCCTCTGCATGCTAACCTCAACTTTAGTGGAGAAGGCTTCACCCGAAGTGTCAAGCAACATGTCTCCCACATTGGACTGCGCTTCCTCTCTTGGCTCGCTGATGTACGCCCAAACCCACCTTGTCAAAGTACTTCTCATTGTAAGTGCACGCATGTTTATGACAAGAGCTCTATGTCATATCACTTGAGCCATGGAGTCCTCAAGCCTTCCACCGGTATCAACAAAAGGCTGGTCATAAGTCATGTTTCTACTACCCTCCTCTCAACATCATATAACAGCATTTGAGGGAATGTGATGCGTCAATTGCAAAATAAATTAAATCTTATTGATGTAACCATTATTTTTTTTTCTGTATATTGGCAAGGCATTCGCTGCATCATCAATACTCTGAAAAATAAATAAAATCAATGCTCATTCCTGACCAATATGCTACCTTCTTGGAACTTCGCTCTTCCTCTTCTGTCCATCCACTACCGAGGATAAGCTGGCTCTTGCAGAAGCAGCAGAATGTTTCACGAGTGACATTTCCTCCATGTGAGCAGATCCTGTGAAGGTTGGAACATTCCAAGTTCAAAGTAATGGAGCACATACTTCACTCACCTCTTTTTCCAGACCGTGACATCGCTTGGAAGGGTGAAGAGAGATAGAGGAGGGAAGAGGGGAGAGGTCATAAGCAGAGAGAAAATCGGGGTCGAAAAGAGGGAGAGGGTGGGAAGAGGGGTAGGGTTGGCAGGAAGAGAGAGGTGGGTGGATAGGGGTGATGAATTCCGGCAGATGTGATACCCAGTTATCATCCTCGAGGGACGCACACACCATTGATGAATCACCTGCCTGTTGAAACACCGGATGAAAGTTATAGCTGGGTCGGATTCGAATCCAGGCTAACACAGGAGCAAGCATGCGTACCTCTTGGCTTCCCGCCGTGGTGGCGCGATTCATTATTTATACTGAAAATATTTTTTGCTCATTGTTATCAAATAATTTATTTGCTTCCCCCTCCGGTATAGAACCTGTGGTACGCATTGAAACTTAAACGGATAAATCTCATCCCCTCCACATGTTCGATTTACACCATCGATCACATCATGCTGCCTCTGGTTGAATGGTTGCATTGGCGGGAACAAATCGCCGGGTGGCAGACGGTCAGTTGTTTGCGGATTATGCGGTTACCGTGTGAGACATAATCAGCAGCGATGCTCCATAACAGTCAGGAGTGCGTCTGATTATACGACGAATGTGTGGTCATCATTGGTGAAGATACTTATCGGAGTGTCGTCCTGATGAGGGCAAATAGCCGAAAATCCGGATTGGCGCTCTGTTGATGTTAAACTGATATGTTACCATGTAATCTTTGTCTGTTTGACAGAGTCCCGTGCTGAAGCCTCTGGAGGCCTCTGGGTTGGAGGTGATGCTTTGGTGTAGGACTATGTCTAGTGGGGATTGGGTGAGTGCTCGTCACACTCCACATGCTTCAACATATATATATATATATATACACACACACACACATACACACACAAAATAAAAAAAATCCACACAATAAGTAAATCAAGGGAAAGACTGCTCAAGTGAAAAGAAAGGGGTTAAA
>JAXMNL010002125.1:250-11703 GCA_035128595.1 Eptatretus atami
TCCAAGTCCATCTGGATTGCTAAGCTATCTGGCGTTGCTTGTATATTAAAGATTCCCACAGTGTGTTAAGCTGAAGTTAATGCCAGCACCTGAACGAAGTACAACTCCAGCCCTTTAAAATTAAACACAGCATGGTGCAGATGGCCTCGTTAAAAACTTGCACCAAAAAGGTTCCCGGTAAGACCCACAAAAAGTTGGAATAATTGCGGAGTGTTTGAAGTATTCGTATAAGATGCTATTCCATTTGGCAAGAAAAATTCCCTTACTACCAAAAGGTAATCTTTGAGCTTTGAGACAAAACATTTCCGTGTAGTTTTACCGCCAACGCGTTTAGCCCCGGACGTAGGCTCTAAGAGAGCTCCCGTTTTCGCTTCTTCTTCTTCTTCTTCTTCTTCTTAAGACAAAACCTTTAGACTCGGCTCTTTTATATTTAAAGGATCCAGATTCTCCTTAAATACTAAACACCTGTACACATCCTCGCATTGAGGGTGCCTTTGAGAGCGTCTTATCATGAACTGTTTAAATATATTCGGACATTTGCTTTAAAGTCGAAAAGTTCACGTACTATTTAAAGATTATCCATTTAATGTAATGTAATTTCGTAAACACTATTTTCTCGTCAATGAACGACGTATCGTCCTTGACGGTCTCGCTATGCTCAATCAAGGCACGCTGACAAATATCGGAAGTTGTTGTTTTTTTTGTTTTTTTTTTCTTCTTCCTTCATTGCCTTCTTGTCTTCTTCTTCTGGTAAGACAAAACCTTTAGGACATGACTCTTGGACACATTTGGTCTCTTTTATTCCTTTGTAATGGACATTAAGCTAAGGTCAAAAATGTAACCCAGCTCAGAATTTAGTGTAGGAATGCCAAAAGACCAAAACTTTTCGAACACGTCAGGGGTTTTTTAAAATGCACACGACACACACACACAGCCACACACACACACACACACACACACACACACACACACACACACACCACACTACACTTCCTTTTGAAAGTTCTACACCCTCTTTCAAAATATTCACCTTTTGTGGCTTTGAACCTGCGAATTAAATTGCATTAAATCAGACTTTTGCCACCGTTTAGTTTTTTTTGTTACACATCGTAGATCAACAAAACTTTCCAAATGAAAAACAAATTCTACAAATTGCAGAAAATTAATTAAAAATACAAAAACTAGAATAGTCTGGGTTTGTCACTGAATGACTACTCAAACATTTTTGAAATCGTTCCATAACTTATGCTCTGCACCTACCACTCCCATGTTGGATGTCCTGAAGGGATTCTTTAATTTTTTTGAAATTGTTGCAAAATTTGTTTTTTCAACTAAATCTTCAACTTCAATTGCTATTACAATTATAATGTCAAAAATAGTACAAAAAAAATTTGTGCAAAAGAAATGCTTGCTGATTGATTAGGTGCTAAATTAAACAAAACACCGCAACTCAGATATAACAATCCTGTGCCTCTGTCGCAACGTGTGTGTGGTATTTTGAATGTGCCATAGTAGGAGTTGTTTTTGAATTATGTGGATGTCTGCTGTTGTTTTGATAACTTGGAAGATAATGTGGTTGTGACTGTGTTTTTATAACGTCGGTGGTGAGATCAGCGTCTCACGTAGAGAGCATGCACCGGAGCCAGAGCGTCGCTCAGTTTCACATTTCAATATTACCCCCACGCCAAAGCGAAAAACTGTTCAATGTTTTCCAATGTTGTTTAATTATATCTTCTTTGCTTACAATTATTTTAAGTCTTTAATACAAAAAAAGAATAAATGGCGGATAAAAAGGGAAAGTTGTGCTGGCCCCCAATGAAAACCCATTCACTCCTCGATCCCACCCCTCCCTCCGCCAGTATGTGGTGGGGAAGGTAGGGTGGGATGAGGGGGTGATTGGGCAGCATGGGACACACAAGGGGTGGGGGATGATGGGGACTTATCAGATTATGGGGGGATTATGCGGCCGTCGTCTGTTTGGTGTGAGTCCTCTGGGGCATGGTTTGTGTAGGGGCGTGTGTTTGTGTGGGTGGAGTCAAAAAGGGGTTTGAGTTCATTTTTTTTTTATTTATCATCTTTGTCTTTTGTAATGTCTGCTAATAAAAATGCAACCCAAAATTTCTTCTACCCTTTTAAATCATATAATTTGTAAGTCCAGGAAACTGCTATCTATTACATCAACAATTAAAAAAAAGTTAATTTTCCATCAGTAGGTATAATCTTTTTCAAGTAGAGATGCAGGTGTCCAGCTGTATGTTACATTTTTACTATATTCCCCAACTTTGAACTGATAGTGCGGCAACTTAGCATAAGCAATGCTGCCATTTTGTGAGGAAAGCACCAAATTTGGCACACTAGTAGCCCTATCGATATTATGAACAGATTTGGATATTGGGCCATCTCAAATCACCGCTGAATGGCTGTGGCAGCCATTTTCCACTGCCATCAAAAATATTGAGTGGCCCAATATCCAAAATCTGTTCATAATATGATAGCTACTAGTGTGCCAAATTTGGTGCTTTCCTCACAAAATGCACAATTGATTTGCTATATTTAGCTAAGTTGCCCCACTATTGAGGCTTTCCTCAGATTATCTCTTTGTTCATATTCTAATTTGCTTAAATGTTTGATGGCTTGGTTTTGTTGAGGTAGGATCGATCGTATCATTGTACTTATCTACAATGTCCTGAATTAAAAATACCCATTGTGAGAACCGAGTTGAGTGAATTTTTTATATCTGTCTCTCTTTTAAAAGTGCGATAATTAAAATGCCTCAATAACAACCCGTTTTCTTCATTGAAAGGTCCTGTATAATGTAACACTGTTTATCTTTAAGAAAATTAAAAATGTGGTTGTTGTTAGCTAGAACTCTGTGCCTCATCAGTCCACAATTTTTTTTGGATTCTCTCTTGCTTTATTACATATCTGTTGGAAGACTAACATGAGTAATTACCTTTTGTTTATCAAAGGCGACCAAACCACGATATCTACTCTTGAAATCATAAACGTGTTAAAGCATACTTGTTACCCCTTATCATTATGAGTTCAATCAAGTCAGCGGACCAGATAAATCACCTTCTTTGGAATAAACCTTCCTTCTTTTAGCTTGTCTGATTGATTGGTTAATGTAATTCATCAGCTAAGTTAATTGCTCTTCAATCGTAATGACATCATTAGAGCCCCTATACGCTTTTTTGAAATTTCCAAGCCCAAGTCTCCCAGATCAATTTAGACACTGATCATCTTTCATGAATAACCAAATCAACTTTTTCTCTCAACTTGGAGTTTGCTATCAAAAACAAATTATACAAATTTTCTCGAAGCCGCTGCGTTGTGTTTTTTATTCCAACGTCCTGCTATTTCCATGCATCAATTATCATGCTTTTATACACACTCCATCAACTCGTGTTTAGTTTAGACCAAAGTTAGGAGTTGTTGGCTTCATCTAATCTTTTTATCCAAGTTTGTGCCCGGATTCACAGAAGAATACCTAGTAGATGTAACTTCCCCGGGTAGTCCAGTTGTTGTCAATTTACTTCCTGATAAAAACTTTTGTATATCTCCCCCACTTTTATGCTCAGAATTTGAATTGACACTTTTTAGAGCCACACATGAAACATATCCGCCAGTTGATAAACTTTTTAGGAGATAAAAAATATTAAATTAAAATAAATTTTAAAATAAAAATTCTTTTTACTTTTAACATATTGAGATATTGTTGTATTCTTTTCTTTTACATTGTGAGACAAAAACTAATTTATTTATTGAGAAATTTAACATGCCAAACATGGAAGATAATACTTTCTTTTGATTTTTCTGTCTCATTTGCTTAAGCAGCCCTTAATACCATAGCACTTAATTAAAGAATAATTTCAGATTCATGTCCATTTATTAGGATTAAAAGTCAACTGCGAAAGTAATCTATATCTGTTCCCTTCTTTATAGCAACCACCTTTAGGTAAAATATCCTAATTCAACATGTAGATTTGAGTTTTTTCTTCTTTCACCAAAACACCATTTTTTAATCTTTAATCGAATCTTGAATAACTCTTCATCTAATTGCCTCAATTTTTCTTTCACTTCTACTTCACTTAAGCACCTTTTCAACCATAAAGGTTGTTTCAACATCTATGTCCTCATTTTAGGCTGCTCTTCCTTCTCAAAAATTAATCATTCAATCTTTCTCATTTCAAAGTCTTTTCTTCTTCACCCAAACACTTGTTTAATCATGATATATCAATCTTTTGAAACATTATGGTTTTTAATTTCTTATCCTTTCCCAAATTTCCTCTCTATTAATATTTCAGCCGTGTTCCCTTTTCATCTCTCTCATCAATCAACATCCCTTTATTGTAAACCTTGAAACTATCTCCCCATATAATATCAATATATTCATCTGGATTTCTCGATATTCTGGTATCCCAAATAATTTTTTTACACAGGAAAGCAATAGAATTTCTATGAATTGTAAAAGAGAGCCTTGGTTTTCTCAACTTTTAAACCTTTCATATTAACATTTTAGTTAAATCCAAAGTTGTGGTTTAGCAACGATCAGTATAAAGCCCAATCTTTTATTGAAAACATCCCATTCTTTATGTTGTAGAACATATTTATTTAAAACACCCGAATACCCTTTCTGTAGGGATGCTTGGACACAGAAATATAATTTCTTGAGCCTTTTGCTGCATTATGTATCAGAAAAAATATTGATATATTAATATGATGAACAGGGTAATACCTTCGCCATCTCCTATGGTCTAAATCAGTTTATATTCCCTACTTACTATATAAATTCTGTTCTTTGTGTGTCTTCATCTATCTATAATTCCAGCGAATCTCTGTGTGTCTGTCTGTCTGTCGGTATGTTATGTGTGTGTCTGCCGACCGCGTTCTCGACAACCACTGTCAACGGTCCGATCTAATTGAAACTTTGCCGAATTTAGCGGACCTGAGATGTGCCTTTTCAAGTTGATATTATCGGACAACGGTTCCCAAGTTATGGCCATTGTTATTTATCACCCAAGACAGGACACGCGTGCCTATGACATTCACTAATTTTGACGTCACAATTAATATAATATATATGTTTTGACTATTATGATGTCACAAATTGACGCTGCGGGACCTGGTATGTGCCTTTTCAAGGTTTGATATCGTTCTTCTTCATCCGTTTCAGCTGTTTCCCAAGTGTTCCAAGTTATGGCCATTTATATATGGTTGGTCCGAATTAATTGAACAATGCCTGATCCGTCGTCGTTTACGAGAGTGAAGGACGAAGCTGCGCATCATGCCCACGCACATGGAATCGGACGAAAGCACGAGCTGCTCACTGACACACGACGCGACGACGCGTGACAAGGCGTCGTGCAACTGTAACGGAGGAACACGAAGGTGCAGTCAGGAGCATGTGTATATGGTGGAAGGGTGCACTCTTTTGCGTTTCCTTCACCCTCACATAAGCGCCCACATGCCCCAAGATTGTTCATGCTTGAGGAGGTTCGCCGCAGGGAGTGCTCCAACTTCATATGAAAAACACCTGGGCAATGATATCAGCGTTCTTTCATTGGCTGACTTCCCTCAAAAATGGTGATTTCCTTTAATTTCTCTGGCCACTTTGGGTTGCAGTGAATGTTAGAAAAAAGTCAGGTTTTCCCTTGAACTTGACCAAAGCCATTGCCATCCTGAAACCTCTTTGGCATTACCAACGTGGCGACCCATAAATTGAGGTGGCCAGAATGGTGAGGCATCCAGGTAGCACCTTCAGCATCCACTGTTCAACACATCAACGATGATCTTATACTTTTTCTGCCTTTAATTGACTGCTGCGGTGCAGCAATCCAATTGAGACGGTGTGACTCAATTGTTGCCATCATGTCGCATACGTACTGCTGTGCCATTCTTGTCCATCCACAAGCATAGAATTGAAGTGATGCAGTAGGATCACGTACTTGCGCGAGATGGTAGCAGGTAGTTATAGGAAAGATGTTGGTGTTATCCCTCGCAGGCGTAACCATCTCCGATTTTGGAAATTCTTCCTTTAGGAAAAAAAAGTTGACATCAATAATATTGCCCCGCAATGAATCGCCTATACCGATTATCTCGAAACTAGCAAGCCTCTTTGAATTTTCGTTTGCGGAATTCAACCAGGCATTACACAATAATTTATCGCAAACTGATACATCACATGACGTCATATTCGTTTTTATGACATCATCATTAAGAGGACGAAGGATCTTTAGGCTCATTCGAGCCTTGTTTATTTAATATCATCAGTCTTTCAAGATGCTCTCAAAATCAGCAGTATATTACAAATGGGGTCTTTATACGTTTATTTGTTCCCATTAAATACAACTTCTCTCCGTGGTTCTGCATCTCAACAACTGCTACTTATGATTAGAACAATACTTTAAGATGTTATTCAAGATCTATGTTGAGATCGAAAGATATTTAGCCCATTTCTTACAGGATATGATTTATGCTTTGATTTATAAACTTGCACTACTTACCAAGCTCGAGAAAAGTTTTTTTATCTATAAGCACAATGAGCGTTCTTCAAGCTGCAATAAAGGAGATCTACATGCCGGTAATTTGACCAATTATCATTTGGATTATGGTATCACGAACTCTAAAGAATTTGGACTTTCGTTTTTATCAGTGGAAACCATAAACATGTTTATTTGAAAGTTTATTCGTTATTCTCAACTTTTGTCATATCTTTCAAATCTCTGCGTCTCCGCCGAGAGATGCCCAGATCCCCCACTTTCTAATTTATTTCTCATATTTCTTATACTTTGAAATTTTCACAGTCCCTTTCCTGTGGATAAAGATGTGCTGAAGATACTCGCAGAGGAAAGCATATATTATCAGTAATTTTTAATATTAATGATGCCTTTTTATTCTTTATATCTTAGGTAAATTCAATATTAAGAAGAAAGCCTTTAGCGGACGTGGATTTAAGAATGATTAGATCGATATATGAAACATTTCCCAATGTTGAACCCTCTACCTTGGTGTTTTCTTTGAATTAAAAAATCTAATAAGTTCTTCAAAGATAGGAGATTTAAGGAAGCTTTTCACATTAATGAAACAAGAGTTGTGGATGGTTCTCAATATTTTTCTTCAATAACACTATCTTCTATTGAGAAGGAAAGGTAGGCTCCAAGATACATTTGAATGATTTTATGCTTGGTTTCAAGTATTCTAACTAACAACCTTGAGAATTGAATTCATTTGAGATATGACTTCGCTTCCCAATGGATCTTGCACAATATTAAATCTATAAGTTTTTACCTCATATCCGATCTAAAACATCTTTGAAGAATTGCTTATTTCCAAATGCGTTTTGTCTCGTGACATCTCCCTCTAATCCAATTTTCTTCTTATTTCCTCTTTTCAAGGTTCTCTAAATGTTTATACGCGTTTTGTGAGTTGAGGTGTTTTCTTATTAACTCTCTTTTAAGACAATCCTTAGAACGAGACATCACAATGTTTGTGTTTCTCGTTTTAAATGAAGGTTTTGGTCTGAAAAGATTGAATTTGTTGGTTGTGGTTGAGGTGTGTTTTTAATAAAAATTATAGTCATGTTGACAAACTGTCGCAGTACATTTATTCACCATTTTATATTGAAAAACTTTGTTTTAATAAAATTTTCTTGTGATCAAAATCTCATGGTTAATTCTAGATGCTTTTCGGTTTTGAATTTAAACTTAAAATTTTCTTGATAAATTCCGTTAATTATAGTGAATCTGTGCTTTTAAAAACCATTTTATCCTTCCAACTTTTTTCACTATGAAATACAATGTACAAGACACAAAAGACAAGTTTTCAATCAACCTCTTCATTTTGTAAAGATACTGAGAAATATGTTTGAGGAATGTAAAGATTGAATTAATAGATTAAATATAACAACTATGGATAAAAACAATTATGCGTGAATAATATAGTTCTTCAATTCCTTCAGTGGAAAGGCTTTAGTAATTATCTGGAAAAACAATCAATTGCAAGTGGCTTCTACAAAAGTTTCTACTCTCCTTCTAGCAATATATTCAAAACTAGAAAGAGCAATGAACGAGAAAAAGTTACAAAAAAGAAAAAACTTATGATGAAGCTTTATAAAGAAAGATGAGACCTCAGCAAATAAGCAAGGAGAAATTTGTTATTTTTTAAACAACCCTAAAGATTGGTAAATCTTGCGAAATAAAGGATGTTTGATATATCTGGTGAAATGACATTTCGTTCAGCAGTAGTTAAGACCATTTGAAAATTACGTTAATATTAAAAATGTAGTCGTTTGAATTTGTTGATGAAAAAAGTATTGATATAGATGGTAATGTTTTTTTACTAAATAAATATGACTCATTATTCAAGATGAAGATTTTGAAAGCTGTGATAGTATCTCTGTTGAACAGAAGACATTATGAAACTGCAGAGTTTGTGTCAATGAGAGTTATGAAAGTTTTTTATAGAATGGATTGTTTGAATAAGCACCAATGAAGCACTGAATATGACCCTGAAGATGAATTTATTTGCAAGTAAAGTTTGCTTCATATAAATATGATTTACGCTTTACTAGATCTTAGCCCTCTTGAATTCGCTTAGTCTCCATATACAAATTTGAGAATTTTGCCTGCATGTGGTAGAGCTGCGGATTAAACAGATAGAGTGGTATGAAAGCTGGAGTCAAAAGCCCATAAACATGTATATTCTGATGATTAACTTCTATAATTAATGATTAAATAAAAAATATATCAAACAATACTCGTTCCTTCTCGAGAGTCAATATTGAAATCATAGCTATGGCATTTTGACGTGACGGGATTATCTGTTCAATAAAAACAACACCAAAACATATTGAGATCAAACCTATTACGTTATTACACAAGGATTGATCGACGCGCAATGGAGAGACACGTAACCACCTTCGGGTGTATGATATTTTTTGTTAGTCGCAAAAGGTTACTGCTGGAGACACAACCTACCCCTGTTGGGTTGGGCTGCAAAATTTAAGGGAGCCCTTTCCAATTGGTATATCATGTGCCAAACACACTCTAGTTCCCTCTATTTACCTTATCATCTAAACATTCAAGCAAAATCCAATCCGTCGAACTAGTGATAGCAAGCCGTGCGTACAAGCTCGAAATGAGAAGACTCCCGATCGAGGCGATTTTTCAGCGAGCCCCGATCTCAATCCAACATTCCTCGGTGATCACGCACCTCTATCCCATGATTGTTATGAACAAGTCTACCTGATACTGACACCTTCAGTGCAGACGTCCATTTGCCATGTCAATCCTCTAATCTAATTTTGCCAGCCGCAATGCACCAGGTACGTAACCGATAACACCCCTGTCAAAATTATGTGCATTCAATTTAAACGCGAGAGGAGGCCTATCCTGCAGTATCACGCACAAACATTATGTCTCGCCTGAAACCAAAACTGCCCTCACCAGACAAAGAACCCTGGATACATGCTTCAGGCAGAAGTGCGCAGATAAGAGGGCGACTCATGCCCACCATTCAGGGCACGCCGCCATCGAAAGGAAACTAACGCAAACTAATCAGGATGCAATACGTTACCCTTCCACATGCGTTCCACTTTCCAAATGATGGCTATGTGTATCCGTGCGGACAAGCCCTTGTCTCTTCCAAGCAAAAGATTGAGGCGCAATTACTGAAACTTAACCAACAACTGGCACGGTAGTCAAGGGCTACAACGCATACACATCAACTGGAGCACGAGTTCGTCAGTTCAACTTACGGTTTCGGTATGGAATTGTATCGACCCCTGAATTGGTGTTTACTCGCACATAGACTGGTGACATGTGAGTTTTCGAAATTTGCAATTTCTTCAGCAAGACACGTACGAATATGCAACAAATATTTTGTGTATCTACAGGAATGTATGCGTCCATTGACAGCATACAATACATACTTATCGATCACCTTAATTTCTTACCAGCAACACTCACGTAGAAAGCACAATGCCCCCTGGTGACTGTGGTGATCTCTCGCAAGCGGATAATATTCATTACAAAACGCCAATCACCAGTTACTCATGATTGAACTGTAGAAAAATATAGGTCCCCAATCTCCAACAACTACATCAGAGGCTATTTTGTGGAAATATAAACTATTAACTATCTATTCTTACCGCGACCAACATTATAGCTAATAGCATAAGCTATCCGGACATGATCGACCACTTGCTTTCATCGCACCATTCCTTGACTCCAGCGTTCATACCCCCTGTTCTGTTCTCCTACCTATGATGATTCACAATAAAACACACCGAAGGATATGCATCAGATTGGTCGCAATTAAAATTCCACACAAAGAAATATTCTCACAACTCGCCCAGAGAAGTCAAGTACGACTGAAATGTATATGACGAACTTCCTATCTACGACAAGATTAGCGTTAATGAGAGCGACCACGCAACATATCGATTCTACCCGTGGCGTTCACCAAGGCGCACCAGACTCGGTAGTATCGAACGCTCAACAGTAGACGAACAGCCTGGAGTGCACTCTCGTTCGACGAGAAGGCGCTTTGTTGGTGCCCAGAAAACGATAGCAATGTTCCACCTATATCAAACAAATCCTCACTTTCTCTCGGACCGTGACAAATCAGAGATCACTATATGTCCGAAGCCACTCAATTTTATCGTATAACCATTAATCACCACCCATAGTGAAAAGTCAAGAAGCACCTCAATGACGGTCTCGTCAAGCACCAATTCGTCAAAAGTGGCGAAGTTCGTCGAAGTTTATCTCATACCATTTTTACTCTGCATCGTAACAAAAAGCCCTGATGCGCAAAAAAACCGGCTTAACCTTCGCATATCTTCTTCCAAACTCATCGGAACCCCGGTGACAGCACTATACGTAATTTATAGATATTTTGGGGCAGGTCTTCAAAAAGAATACTACATTGGTTTATTTAACTTCCAGGTCCCAATTGAAGGAATGCAGCTTAATCGTGCAAAAAAATCCAAAATGAATGCTACAAAGCCAGACTACTGGAAAAATAGAAAACTTCTCGCCAAATCACCCGCCAAATGGGGAAATAATGTTGGATTATTGCACAACTAAAAATCCGACAAGACGCTTAATGCCTTCCATATCTTCAGCAACATAAGACCACCAACCCCCCATTCATTCCCACCCCGAAAATGACTGTTTACACACATGACCGCCAAAGTAATCTGCAAAAATCCATTCCACCCATATCCCTATAGTAGCCAGTACACGATATCTAGGTTCTAATGCTATCGATGTCTTGATACACCTCAACCTGGTTACTCCAAAGCCATCGGCGACACCTGTGAGGAACATCCAACGGTGTCCCCAACCGTCTGGACAACAAGACGCTCCAACCGTGTACATTACCAGCCCAAACACTTCAAGGATTTTATTTTGGATGCTTAGAGTCATATTGTGGTCACAATGCTTGCA
>JAXMNL010002129.1:0-12146 GCA_035128595.1 Eptatretus atami
CTCACCTTTCTCAAAGCACCCTACACAACCTTCTCCTTCAAGTCTTTCCCCCTCCACTCACCCTATTCCCCTCAAATCTCCCCTTCACCCTACCCCTTCAAATCTCACCCCTCACCTCCCCCCCACCTTATCAAAGCTGCCTCCCCCTTCTCCCACATCCTCAATAGTCATCACACCTCCCCCACTCTTGTTTCTACATGCACTCCCCGCTGCAACCAATGCCGAGTTGAATTTCAGATCTGAACACGTCAATTCTCCAACGTCCTCATTTATCCAGGAATAAACCTGAAAGCAGCTGGTGTACTTTCCTTCTGACATGAATAATCTCCCCACAATGTCTCTTCGTGCTCCGACAAAGTCCGGTGAAATGGTGAAAGTGTATAAACAGCACTCTGTTGAGCTCACGTGAGAAACCTGTTGTCGTGTCCGTCATTGCAGAAGCTTTTAATTGTTAACAATCAAGTTTTTATGATTTTTATAAACCCATATTTTAATTGAGTCATCACTCTTTTCAAAAGTGAGTTTTGAGAATGAATATGGTGATGTGTCTGATGTGTGATCTGTAAAACATGTGGTGTGTTGTGAATACTGGTTGAAAAAAATGTGATGTGTGTCGTGTGTGTGTGGTGTATATCACCACTGCAAAATGATAATCCCATCAAAGCACCAAGTCTCCCCAAACAAATTGGATTCAAGTTGTTGGATTCAACAACTTCGGATGACTGCTGTGTTGTGTTCTTTATTTCTCTTCACAAACATCCTCCAAAATGAAATCATTTTTCTTTTAACATTTTATTCTTGTCCCCCTTTTGCAAGTTCACTTCATATTGGTCGCACCAAGTGTTGAATAAACCTCAAATGCCAAATAACGTTTACCATTCCGTGGCCTAGAGCTTAAAGCCTTTCTGCCAAACCTGCAGCACCGAAACAGCTCCATGCAGCCTGACGTGCAGGTCACAGCACCGGCAAATACGACGGCCCCCAAGCAGAGTCTGATTCACATTCAACACAACACAGGTGTTATCGAAGCATCAAATACTCAAACCCCCAACACCGCCAGCATTCTGGCAATCATGTGAGTTTGGAAGAATTTCTGACCAATCATTATTTATAAATAAGAGTGCTTGGAATCCCCTGAAATTATACAGCCGACCCTGAAAAATTAAAGAGCAACGAGCTATTTTATTCACACATGCAAACATAGGCGAATTGTTCCCTCGACTAGCAGATTCCGACCTACGAAGAGCAGCAACATGATTCGTCCAAATTCTGATCATCGGCGCCATTTCTGTATCCATCAGTATTATCCATTTTTTTCCATTGAGACTACAGTTGAATGGCGCACGATTCCTCATCTTGTTTAAATGATTGGATGCCTTGCGGAGAATGCACAATCGATCAGAGAAGAGTTTCAAAATGACGACATTCCTTGCACTTGTTGGAAGGGCGTGGGGGAAAAAAAAGGAAAAAGTTGTTTGAGAGTGGAAACCGGACGTTCTAGCGGTCGTTTCCGCTCCAGATAAAGTTTTCGTCCCTGTGCTGGTTATCTTTACAGTGTAATGCGTAATCATTGTTGTAGTGTTCGTTGGATTATAACTCATCGATAAACAAACAACTCTAATCGATCTGAAACATCTACAGATAATTCTAGACGATCTGAAAACATCCTCGGTAAAATTTCTTAAAAGTAACCATATGGTTTAGCGTTCGGTTTTCGAATCCTGCCCAAGCTATAAACTGTCATTCCTAGCCTGTTTCCACAGCAGGGCGATTCATCAATTTGGTGCCACCCTCTCACTGGAACCGTTAACCCTGAGCGTCCTGTTTGCCATGAGTGGCCCTGGAACTTAAAGATTCCACGTCTGTCCATTTGTGAAGAGTAGAATGATGCTATCACTACATAATGAATGGAATTCACTAATTCCTGCCTTGAACAAACTTGCTTTGAAGCAACGGCAAACCACCGAAGTTTCACCCTTTCACAAGATAACGCTTCGGCAAGCCTCGGAACTAGAACAGCACTCGTGGAAGCGTATACAAGCTCCGCCAAGCTGAAACAGTATAACGTTATTGTCCCCCACTCAAGTCAATCTGGAATCCAGACCTGAACAAAGTAACGTATAAATATTGTGTGGATTCTCGCCCCCGCGCGTGCGAACGGACGCTGTTTAGCAATGCGCCGTATCCGGCCCACAAACGGACAATCCCGTCGCGCTTTCATGGCATCAACGCCGAAAAACCCACCACGGTGTGTTTAACCACACCACCAACACTTTGTCCGTACTATACCGCGCTACAGCGCAATCGCCAAAATCTTCATTACCTAATTATTCACAGCGGTAGATTACCGAGACATTGTACCTCAACAGGGCGATTGACACGAGCCGCTTAAGCCAGCATCGCCTCCGTTTTAGGATAGCGCAGCGAGGTGTTATCGCGATAGCCCCGTTGGACCCGTCACTTTATCCGGCTATTAAAAACCAAAAACTATATTCCGAGTGCGCATGGCACTCAATTAGGGAAAGACGCAACGAACGGATTAACATTTGACAAGCACATTTATTTCACACACAACACATTATACAATGTACCTTTTCAACCCTAACTACGTTTTCCTGTTTCAACCCCTAACAACGTTCATTTAAAAGCTAAAGAAAAACCCAGACAGACGAGGGCAGACTGGACCCCTGGGTCTTAGACACGACCGATATAGACCGCAGCAGGCCTCCAAGCGAAACCGCGTACCTTCACCTCAGCACCTGGCGTACCACCACGTCCCGATCTCCACACCCACGAATAAAGCACGGCTCGCAGGCCACGCGCCATTGCTCCGCTGCGCTCTCTCCTCCTTTTCACACGCCTCACAAAAAAAACCTTTTTTTCCCCCGCAAAAAGGGGCCCGGAGGAAACGGGGACCTGTTTTCAGGAAAAAAAAGGAGCACCCGCAGTGAGGAGACCCAGTAGAAGAGACCGACTCGATGACAGAGAGCGAGCGACACGACCTCCAACCTCCAACCTTCCCAGACACGACCGCGACACCACACAGACAACCTCTCTTCGCGGCCCAGTTTATAAACCACCGCGCCTCGCCCCCCCCCCATTCTCGGGGGGCGAATTCCAGGAAAGATCGGCTCGGATCTTTGGATGTGATAACTGCTTCCCCGTCCTCCGCACGTTTTTTTTTGTGGGGGAGGGGGGAGAGGTGAGCGCGTCCGTTTCTCGCCGACGAATGTCAGGCATTCTCGCAACCCTGCTGAATGTGGCAACTAAGGTGAGTGGCTACGGTGTATGTTGTAATGGCCGGCTGCGTTTGGTAGTCGTGAGCGGTCGTGTAGGTTGGCGGTTGATATGTTGTGTAAGCTGCTGATGGAAAAAGTTTTCCGTGCGGCTGGTTATTCTGGAAGCGGTTGATGAGAAGCAGTGTTGTGTGGATGGGTTGTGAGCGGTTCTGGTCCAAAAAATCGAATAGATTAAAAGAAAACGCCTAACTCAAAGATCCACAGCCCTGATCACACGAATAAAGCCCTAGAATCGGTGGAAATCAACCTAACACAGACTTATCGGCATAAACTGATCTAAGACCTATAAAATGTGCTCTGCCGAACTTTCCACAGCCGTAACACATTATCATTAAGTAATATAAATCTTATATTTGCACAGAAAAACCAACTTTGATGAGAAAACGAAACATCTGCACTTCACGCACAATGCCACAGGATCGATCGCACCTACTCAATGGATAGAAAATGGCGCTCAAAATTGCCAATTGTCATTATCCGAATATACAGGACTCCAACCTCGACTACACACCCTTTCCCCTCCCATTACTCACTATCTCTTCCCAACGTAATTCCCCCTCTAATCCCCAACCTCCCCGCGCTCTCTTCTAAATTATTACTTCTCTATTTTTCTCAATTTTTTTTTCTATTTTAACTAACTCTCACGTATTTGGGTGTTGCCGCATGTGTTTTGGAAACTACCGAACTATGTTTTGCTCTTCCCAAACCATTAAATCAGACCTTGCAATCCAGATTTGTACTCTTCTGATTGACACAATGTAATCTTCCAAAAATGAATAACACTGCACTGTTCATTCCCCACATTGTCCAAACAGTAAACCAGAACTGATTATGCCGGACTGGAAGCCATGCCACAACATGCGCAGTCAGTCCTATCCGACGGGGTGCTTGCTGCTCTCAACTAATGGTACTATCGTGCGGCCATTTTTGTATTGCCAACAACAGGACCCGATCTTGTTCGTTCCAATTTTTTAAATCGAGCAGTTGATCTTTCACTACTCCAGGCTCACCAAGAATGGTCTTTCTCTCCTGATTTGTTCATCTCCCAAACCACAAGGTTTTACCAATGACCCACATGAAATGCAGTTCCCACAATACTTCATCCACACTTTAAAACAAACAGACTGACTTGACCATTATAATCGGGTCATTCCATTAAAAAAAAACAAAAAAAAACTGACGACCAAATCAAAGACTGCAACCCTTGCACGGACATATTGGTCGACAAGACGATCTGAGATCTAGGTGATGGAACAGCTGGCTTGAAGACCTGGAGAAGAATGAGATTGAAGAGATGGCGGAAGTGATTCCAAGAGAATAATGAATGATGTGAGGTGAAAGTGATTGTGGATTAAGGTAGTATTCCACAGAAAGGGGTTATGGTCAGACCGTCGTGAAGCATTTAGAAACCTGGGGGGGGGGAACAAACCACGGAAAGACAGAGGTGAAACTAGACAAACGAGGGTGTGGAAGACAGAAGACATCACCGTTCCTGCAATTGTGAAAAAGTGATACCCATCGCTTCAGCTTCATCACGGGAGATTCCATTGATCTTGAAAGGCCTGTTCCATGCGACAAGCTGAGCAAATGTAATGTTGGGGAGCCAGCCCAGAGAGGAGAGCAGTACTCATGAAGCTGTGGATGAAAGGTTTTTGGCGGATAGGATTCAGTGCTGCCGAGTTGATTTTGTACACGAGTGATGACCAGCGCAGCTGTCTTTGCTGAGGTCAATGATTAAAATGTGTTTTGCCCAAGGAAAATCACGGTGACATTGACACCAGAGCTTGAAATGACTGAAACACTCCTCAAGAGATTTTAGAGATAGTTACATGGAGGTTGTCAGACGCTTCCTTTCTGAGAGAGGATCCATCAGAGAGCGTCGGATTTGTTCAGGACATTAATAAGTCATGACAAAGCAAGTGTCCAAATGTCCAATTTTGTAGCCAGTGACCAGACTTTCTTTCATTAAACGTCTGAAAGAGAAAGAAAGCTGCAACCTTGCCTGTCGGGAGATGAGATGTCACGAGTGGAGCGATGCATCATCAGCAAACATAAAGGATTTTCCAGAGATCAGAGATCATTGACTGGAAGATCAGGAATAGGACTGGCCCAGAAACACTGCCTTGGACACTCCAGTCTTGGTAAGGAGGAGATTCGATTGACTGCCACATGTTACGTAAGAGTATAGAGTCGGAAGTCAATGTTTGGAGTTGGAGTTGGCCTTGGAGCCTGTAGCAGTGAGTTTAGAAGCAAGGCAGGCATGGCACTGTATCAAAACATCAAATGATCCCAGAGAGACTGCCCTGATCTCATGTCTCACATGAAGAGCATTCATGTGGGTGAGTCGAAAGCAGCATGCTCAAGTGAGGTGACCCGAAAATTTCATATCGATGCGATTATTGCATTCCATGAACCTTGCTGATGAGAGTAAGCTGATGTGTTTGTGTCGTTCAAGAGATCAGTTTTTGCACCTTTTTATGTCGTGCAATAGGATTGAGATTTCAAGCAGAAGAGATATCGGCACAATAAAGGTAAAAGGAGAAGAGAGAGATTGTGCAAGAGGGCAGCAGAGCAGGTTTTAGGACACCGTGAAGCTATGCCGCTCCGTCAGCAGCGGAGTCGAGTCGAAGTTTGAAAGATTCCCTCTTACCTTCATCAGCCCTGCGAAAGCACAGAGCCAGAAGCAAGTTGGTTACACCGGTTGGGTGGGAGTGGTTGATACACCGGCTTTGAAAGATGGGATGGTGAGGAGACCTTTGAAGTTGGGATTGGGGGGATGCAGAGAGAGAAAATGACAGGGAGGATGCATTAAGAGGGAACATATACGAGACAATTCAAAACAGACATTGCCGTCGCTTTCTGAGGTTTCGCCTTGAGCAAACAATCCGTGAATTAGACTTAACAGCGCACAACATATTGTACATGGAAATGCGACGAATAGTTGCGATTTGAAGCTTACTGCACACAACAGCCAGGTCTATAGATCATATATATCAGTAATATGTGTTTCTAGTAGGTTCCCGTCCTTGTTATTAATGGTAATAAGTGTACTGTGCGTGCGGAAGTTGTTTTATAGCTCAGTCTTTAAAATCCTTAGATCCACAAACCAAACCACCCTGCCATTCCCATTCACAACCCTCCACATGACAATTACCGCACCAGCTCCCCTGCTGTTCAAGTTGATTTTCACAGGCGCTCAACCACACACTGAATCCCTGTATCCAATCTGGAGCGAAACAGCACGTCAACACACCTTCCACTGTCCAATCTGGACAAACCAGCGCAGTCAACAACACCTGACCCCTGTCCAATCAGGAGCGACATTAGCGCATCAACACACCTGATCCCTGTCCAATCAGGACGAACAGCACGTCAAACACACTGAACCCCCTAGTCCAATCTGAGCGAACAGCACCTCACACCACCTGATCCCTTCCAATCTGAGCGAACAAGTCACGCCAACACACCTATATCCCTGTCCAATTCAGAGCGAATAGATGCGTCAACACACCTGACACCTAGTCCAATCTGGACGAAACAGCACTCACAACACCTCATCCCTAGTCACAATCCTGGACGCGAAAACCAGTTCAACACACTCATCCCTGTCCCAATCTGCGCAGCAACAGCACGTCAACACACCTTCGATCCTGTCCAATCTGCGAGCGAAATAGCGTGTCACACACCTGATACCCTGTCCATCGAGCGAACAGCAGTCACCACACCTGAACCCCTGTCCAATCAGCGACGAATAGCGCATCAAGACACCTATCCCATGTCCAATCTTGAGCGAATAGCGCGTCAACACACTATCCCCTGTCCAATCAGGAGCGAACAACGCGCGTTAACACACCTATCCCATGTCCAACCAAGAGCGAATAGCGCTTCAACACACCTGATCCCGTCCAATCAGGAGCGCAATAGCGACTGTCAACACACTCTGAATCCCTGTCAACCAGGAGCGAATAGCGCGTCAACACACTGACCCTGTCCAATCAGAGCGAATAGCCGTCAACACACCTATCCACTGTCCAATCAGGACAGCGAACACACTTCAAACACAACCTGGATCCCTTCCAACAGAGCGAATGCACCGTCAACAACCTGATCCCTGTCCAAATCAGGAGCGAATACTCGCGTCAACACACCTGATCCCTGCCAACCAGGACGATAGCGCAGTCAACACACCTGATCCCTTCAACAGAGCGAACAGCACGTCAACACACCTGATCCTGTCCAACCCAAGGAGCGAAATGCCGTTCAACCACACCTATCCCGGGTCCAATCTGGAGCGAATAGCGCTGGTCAACACACTGAATCCCTGTTCCAACCAGAGCGAACAGGCGCGTCAACACAACCATCCCTGTCCAACCAGAGCGAATAGCACGTACAATACACCTGATCCCTGCAATCAGGACGAACAAGCGCATCCAACACACCTAGATCCCTGTCCAATCTGGATGCGAAACAAGCGCAGTCCGACACCGAGCTCTGCCCCGCTTCAGGGATAGAATAAAAGACCAGGCATCCCCTTGGGTTTCGTGTTCCATGTTCAGGTTCGTGTTCATTTCGTGAGTTCATGTTACGTGTTGGCATCGAGCCTGGTTGTGTGTCCGGAGCCTTAGGAAATCACTTTCTCGCACTACATCACGCCTTCCTCACTTGTTTTTGCCGTCACGATCGTCTGCGTCTCCGCTCCACTCCCAGTGCCTTCTCCGGACCCACGTGAAACGCTGCGGGTTTTGCAGTCCCGCCAACTGAGCCAGATCGTCAAGACACACGAGGTGAGACAAAGTCCAAAGCACCGGCTCTAGCCTCCAGCTCACTTTCCTCGAGTGAACAGCCTTCAATAAAGACACCGACGGGTAAACATCCGTGTTCTTTTGGGTATGTTGTATCTGTCTTATAGTGTGGACCCCTCTCTAAGTAGAATTGTTAAGCTCTTTTGCTCACCGTAATTTCCTGGCCTGAATATTCGATAACTCTAGCCCTTACGTGCTTCCAGCCCCCGACTTATTATGGTAATAATAACCTGTGGAACGTATTTATTAAAAGAAACTGATCTGAAACACAAGATGAGCCCCGAGTGACGTCATAATCCAGAAATGCGCATAATCTCGAAAGTATGAACTGACAACATCCTGCGAATTCACCTTATCAAAATAGACTACATTTCGAGGTCGGGTATGGGAGCATTGCGCCGGAGCACGCGTCGGCTGGGATCCAGATTGAATGTGACTGTAATTTTGACCCAAACAGAAGTGCCATAATTTTTTTTTTTTAAGGAAATCTGGAAGTTATCGAAGAAGGAAAATCAATCTCTTTGTAAAATGCATTCGTCATGATGAAACTTGGCAATCATAAGGAGAGAAAAGATTCACTGACCAATTATAAATTACAACATTGGCCAAATCGGACGAAAAACTACCCCGCTTTACAAATCCGAAAAAGCAGCATCGACATCAACAACTACCTGAATCGGGACAGAGTTGAAGACATTAAACTGGCCACTGAATGACCAAAGAGAGAGGGAGCTTTACAATGTGTATCTCCCCGAGGTGGAGAGAGGATGGATTGGTTACATGGCAACAGCACGACAGTAGGCGATGCACAACAAATACAACATTCAAAGACGAAATGCACCTAGACCAAAAAAGAGCGATTGAGCGCGGCCATCCCAACGCCCGTGAAGGCAAGTTGGACCACATGTGAGGGGTTACACCAACTATGCTGATTAACGAGACTATTTCCTCGGAGGCTGTGCGAGCAGGTTGTTTAATCGCATGCCGCAGCCCATGTGTTCGAGCAGAGTGGAGTCGACTCCATCCCATATCATTGCCCTTGGAGCACCGTGTGTGCAGTCGCCCAAGAGAAGAGTGGCGTGAGGAAGCGAAGATTGAGTTGAGAACTTAGAGAAATACGCCATACGAACAAAGTCTGAACTCGGTTTGTTGTATGTTTTTGTTTTGAATTGTCTGACAATTTGAGTCTCGAGCAGCTGGCCACTACCCTGCGGCAATAACGGAAAGACTCGGCAGTGAGAGGCTCAGGCCAGCATGGCGCAAGAGAGCACATGAGAGCCATAAGGTCTTCACCTCAGCTGAAATTTTTATAAACGCCGAGCCCCCAAAACTCCAATTAAAAGTCATTTTAATACAGCCTTGAGGCCCGGTCCCCGGTTGCAAGACTTTCGATGTGTGAGCAGGAGATTAATGGACAGGCCTCGATTGGGCCAGTGTGAAGATAAACCCTCAATGAATCAACCTTTCCATTCGTGCCTGAGCTTGAACAGCCTTTCTGCAAAACCCTGCGCCCGTACAGCTCCTGCCAGCCGACGTGCAGGTCAGCACCGGCAAATACGAGCCCCCAAGCAACGTGCAATCACTTCAACACAACCACAGTGTGATCTGAGCATCGAAATACTTACCCCCTCCCCAACACCGCAGCATTTCTGAGCAAATCATGTGGAGTGTTGGAAGAATTCCGAACCAATTCAATTTATAATAAGGGAAGTGCTTGACATCCCTGATTATCGCCGAACTGAAATTTTAAGAGCAACGATCACGTATTTATTCCACATGCACATGGCGGAAATTTTTTCCCTCGACTGAGGGTTCCGACCAACGAGGAGCAGCAACAATTCGTTCACAAAAATTTCTGATCATCGGCGCCATTTTGTATCCATCGATTGAAGTCCATTTTTCCATTGAGGCTCGTGGCAATGGCACACGATTCCTCATCGTTATTCTTAAATGATTGACTACCACTGTGCCGTGAGATCACCAATCGATCAAGAAGAGTTTCAAAAAATGACGAGATCCTGCAACTTCAGAAGATAAAAAAAAAAATGAAAATATTATTGTTTGAGATGGAAATTGACTTTGCGGTCGTCTTCCGTGCAGATAAGTTGTCGTCCCTGCGTGTATCTTACCGTGAAGTCCTTAATCATTGTAATTGCGTCGTTGAGTTTTTACTCGTAAACAACATCGCATCATCTGGAAAATCTACAGATAATTATGACGTAGAATGAAGAACATCCTGGTAAAATTTCTTAAAAAGTAAATTTGGTTTGCCTGGTTCGAATCCTGACCCCAGCTACAACTTTCATCCTCTCGTTCACAGCAGGGCGATCTCTCAAGTCTTGTGTAGCCATCCCTCTAAGACGTGCAAACGGCGTCCTGATCTGCCATCAGTTGGTGGACCTATAAAAGATCCAACGTTCCTCTCGCGAAGAGTAGATGATCTATCACTGATCAATGAACGAAATATAATTCCTCCTTGCACGAACTGCTGTGAAGGCAACGGCAAACCACCGATTCATCCTTCAAAGAAAACTGCATCGACTAGAACAGCACTCGGGAGCGCACACCTCCGGCAGCTTGCAACAGATATACGTTTTGTATCCCCACTGATAGGCCAATCTGATACCAACCTAACCAAAAATAACTTAGACAGTATTATATTTGTTAGCTTTGTGGAAATTCGCAACACCATTCAGTCCCGAGGTGAGGTATTTTAAGTACATATTAGTTACCCCAAACCCAGTTGTCTAAAGGAATTTATGTGATTCATCGGGCTGCGATCCTTTGAGTCAGTACGTTTTTCTTTCTCATCTTTTATTTCAAATAAAACCAACAGGAGCGCATCGTGCTTTTCGCGCCATTCTTCTCGCGCTTAGTGTGAGGGAAGAAAGCGAGGACGAGCACTGGCGCTCGATGCGTGATGACGCAGGACTGTGACGCGCCAGGGAGCAGAACAGCCCTCATTCGAACTTCTCGCAAGCCGCCTCGAAGGCGAGCCAAAGAACGGGCGGAGCTGCAACGGCGAGCGGAGAAATAAAGTCGAGAGACTGGGGAAGCAAGTTTTGCGATGCTCTTGCTGTCGCCGCTCTCGTCTTCCTGCCGCTCGTCCTGTGGGCTGGCAGCTTTATGGGCGTCCTTAAGACAACCCGCTGGCACGGAAGGCGTCCGCCATTCCCCTCTCCCGACTTCGGCATCCACGTCCCCTCCCCCCATCCGCGCTGGAGATATGCCGAACACTCGGCGTGCGTCGAGCCAGCACGTGAGGCGCCGGCACGCCGGAAAAGGCCTCGCACACCCGCCTCGGCACGAGTCGCGCCAGGCGGAGACCCGTCGACGACGTCGGAGAGGGACTCGACCGTAAGAAGTGTTTGCGACTTCCATTTCTTTGTTCTGTGTAAAACGTGTAGTGATTTGCCCAGTCTGGTGAAGTGAACTGTTAAGTTTGCCGTGCATGGTCTTATCGTTTTAACTCTGCGTCAGGCGTTGTTTGGGTTATTATATATGCATTTACTGACTTTGGCTGTAAAACATGCTGTATATGTTGCTATCTTGTCTGTAAATAAAAATGCTTGCGCTTGAATTTCCCACGTTTCGCTTGCGTCCTTTCCTTTTATGCTCCCATCTGCTTCACGTAAAGGGTTCTGATTGGGCGCGATGGACGCCCGAACATAGAATTAGAATCTGAACGCGTCATAGTGCCGAGACTAACCATAACACCGCTCGTTTATCCGACGTAGGGCGAGCACGGAAGCCGCTGCTGTAAGCGATCGTGTCGGAGTCGGCCTGTGCGTAGGTCAAACTCTCGTAGTTACTACGTAGCCGCGGTACCTTAGGTATTCACTCAGGACGATTCACTACACTCCGCACTAGGGATAGAATCAGGACTGTTTTGAGCTTAAACCCCACCCTTGACTATGCTACCTCCGGGCGATAGTTCCCGGAGGGTCACGACTGAATTGTCCGTCCGGTGGGCGAAGTGCCGCGATTCGAGCTACGCGGCCGTTCGCACGCCGGCGGGCGCGAATTCGCAACACTGGTGTCAGGA
>JAXMNL010002130.1:0-13898 GCA_035128595.1 Eptatretus atami
CCCCAGAGAGAGATGTAGAGTCGGCATCCACCGACCAGCGAATTTAGTCGTACCTTTCAGATATCGAAAGGTCACGGGTCCTATCGGACCGAAGATTCGGCCCAATAGGGTCGACCACGTTGGGTTAGGGTCAATCTGCGCAATTTCAATATACCCTAATTACCCACGTCGTCCAAAACTACCGGCGAAATTCACTCTCGGCAGATCTGCGCGATCCGTGGCCGTTACCGAGCCGGAGTCGATCAAACCCTGAGCGGAGAGTACCAAGAACCGCGCCCATTGCACGATTAGGCAACAATGAGGCCTCCTAATTCCGTCGAGCGCGGCAAACCAATGATAGAAAGGACAAGGACGAGCTGGGACATTCAACAATTAGGGAATTTATTACAATTAATGGGCAAAACGGGAAGGGAGACAAAGAGCAGATTACAACCGAATATTTCCAATGTACAATAAACGCAAGCACTTTAAATGATTCTACTTAACAGAACGGGCCCACACACACACACGCACAAAAGAAATGGGCCGGCCGGCCTTTATGATGCCCCCGAGCTCGGTAGGGAAGGTGAGAAGCTAGCTTGGACCTTCCCGCCTCGTGCGGCCTTGACGATCCCGGCTCGGCGGACTCGAACCCTGCAACTACGATGCCGCTGCAAGCACCGGGTAGCGGAGGCAGCGTCGGGCTCCAGCACGCTCCTCCGGCACGTGACGAGACAGTGAGCACAGCAGACAAGACAGGCAGGCGATCTCTGCGGGACAGACTGCAGACAGGTGATCCTTCGGGGACACGCTCAAGGAAAAAGACAGACCCTTCGCAACACACACCTTCTCTTAACCCCTCCACCCCCCTCCCGACGCAATTGGCTCCGGATTAGCCGGTTCGACTCAGGCGATCCGCTCGCAGTTTGTGATTGTCCGGGGGCGTGGCGAACATCCTCGCGGCCGCCTCCCGATGAGGCATTCCTCCTTATTCGGGTGACGTGCCTCCGCAATGGCCAGAACGCGGCGTTACGTCACTCGCGCTTCCCCATTGGCTGAAGGCACACACGTTGCTCGACCCTGGAGCGGAGCCAATGCGTCGGTTGCCAATGGAACTCCGCCACAGGCGCCTCGGGCACGTATGCGCGTCAGAAAGCCCGATGGTGGAAGGAAGCCAGGGAGGATGCCGTTGTTGTTGGGGTATAAAAATCCTACCTATAAAATAACTTCGTAGCACACGTACACTAATTCTCATTAGACATAGGGGAAAGGGAGCTATCTATCCACATTTACTTAACAAAATAACTGAGCTACGGGGACCTGAATGTTGAGTGCTCATGGCTGCCAGATTCGTAACAATACATCACCGACAACTATGGAGGAGACGACAGATGTATGTGTTGGTCATGGTGGAATTAAGCATTTTTATTTTATTCATACTAATGTTGGAAGCTTTCAGGTTCACGTTGGGGAGGCCTGTGGGCAGGATGGCCATGGCTGGCTTTGGCAGTCATGGCACAAAACAGATGACACACAAACCAGTTGTCATGGAAAGTAAAACAGGCAGGTGATGATGGTACAGGATGACAAGACCTTCACAGGATGGCAGGTAGGTGATGCAAGCCGGCAAGCCAATGACATGGCTAGCAGGTTGATGATATAGCCGGCAGGTAGGTAATGCTGGTTAGGCGCTGGAAAGCAGAAAAGACAGCCTGCTTCTTCCTAATCCGTCCTACTCTAATCTCTATCTCCCCACGTGATGTATCTATTCTCTCACCTACTCTGCATCCCTCTTAGCTATATTAACCCCTGGTTCTTCTACTCTATGAATGCAGCAGTTTTATTCAAACTAATGCACAATATTCATTTTTGAAAGTTAATTGTGGTGGGGTGGGGGAGGGGGAGTAGGGGTGCAAATCTGACGGTTCACCTTGGGCGCTAATACCTTTGCACCGGCCCTGAGAATGAGATTTGCATCACAATGCCTTTGCCCTGATAATCGTGCTCCTGTCCCATTGACCGCCGATATTGCTCCTGTTCCACCGGCCACCATCATGCAATTGGAAAGTCCTCTCCTGCTTCCCCTTTGTTAGTAAGAGTGTGGTGTGTGGTGCCGTAGCTGGGTTAGGATTGTTTACTTCTTTATCATTGCATATAAGTGTACATATCTCCCTCTCCGTATATGTGTCTGTTGCGTCACTTGGTTTGTTCCGTTCCCCACATCCCATCCACCTCTTTTCCCCATATCTCTTTTATTTTATTAAAAACTAGCAAATTCCACCCGTCGCTTCGCTGATGGGAATACGAGGGGGGGGGAGAGAAAGAGGAGGAGAGAGAGACAAAATGGAGGGGGGGAGGAGGAGGCAAGAAGAGAGGGGGAGCAAGGAGGGATGGGGGGACGAGGAAGGGGGGGGGGGTGGCTCTGACTCAACAGTGTATTGTTATGGATCTGGCTTGGGGGGGGGGGGTGGAAATATGAGCATAGATTAGAATAGTCATTTCATCGTGCATTAGCAATTCCCCATAGGTGGGTGATTACATCAACCCCCCACCCCGCCACACACACACACACCACACACACCACACACACACACACACACACACACACACACACACACACCACACACACACGTGGCCAGTTACGTATTGACTGAGTAATACACATGCATTCTGAAATGTGAAAGAATAGCACTACTACTCATCATTTTTTCCTTGATATTCACAATAGCATAAGGCACATGTATTGATTAATAGGCATTCCATATTGATCAGAGCAAACACCTCCCTCCCCTCCTCTCCACTATCCCTCCCTCACTGTACCCCCTCTCATCCCCCAACTTCTCTCCAGGCATCACACCCTGCCAGAAACTGCTCTTAAAATGCTTTTCCCTTTTAAAACATCAATATGCATCTGATTTTTTCCGTTTTTTTAAACCCGAGTCTTAACCATCTTCGTGCTATGAAACTTGAAATTAATTATCAATTAGAGTTAGAGAATAAAGCTGTGAGAGTCAGAAAGTGCGAGCTTTACAAAAGACACCTGTGAAACCTTAGACCTAAACATCATCCATCCATTGGGACCTACTCTGTGCAGAGCGTTGGTGCTGCTAAGTAATCTCCTTGGCAATTAGACACAATTCTGGACGGGTCACCACTCCGGCACAGGATACAAGCAAGCTTGGCACTCATTTTGCCGACCTCAGGATAACAGCGCAGAGTCAACCCCACCTGGAATTATTCAACAGCTGAGCGGGATTTGATCTCAGGATCATGGATCCCAAACCCACCACCACCCTAACCATTAGCCAACACCAGAAATAGACTACACAGAGTAGGTACCAATATAGCAGCCGTGGTATAGAAATTGTGGGTGGAGTCCAGGCAAACTGTCCAACCAATGGGTGGAACTCACATGCATGGACGGACGCACACACGCTACTTTTATAGCATAGCTGTTTACAATAAGCGGATGTAATTGCTTGTAATTACATAAGATAGTTGTAGAGCAAGTGTTTAGCAAGCTCTTGTCCTCCCCTGCCTGAGTGTTTTGTTGGAAGCCCCATTCCCCTGCCCCTCCCCCTTCCTTACATTCTGAATGTTCCCATCATACGTCTTTCTTCATGGATTTTTCCACTATCAGCAGCAATGGCAAACTGTGCAAAAGGTCGTGACGTTGCTGGGGTTATGGCAATGTAAGATCTGTCACAACCAAGGACCATGGATGGCGTGTGATATGGGAAAATCCCAGGCCTGGTGCAACAATCAGCTCTGGCCACCAGTCCACGCCTGATGGTCATGGCCAATGGGCATGCACCACGGCAGTCCAATCTGCCCCATGGGACTTAATATAAGTTAGGCACTGGACCAGCTCGTTCTCTCTTGTCGCCCAATTGCCGAGTCGTTCTCGCTCGCATGGTCGTCGCCTCATGGTTGCCTGTGTTGTTCTTGCTTGCTCACCTGTGTGCTTGTCTGCTCCATGGTTCCTGTCTGTTCACTTGCATGTTGCTGATTTTGTGGTGGCTGCCTTGTTGCTGAACTGGGTTCGTGCTGTGCTCATCGTTTGAGGCACGTGTCGGGCACGCAGCAGAATGGGGCCACGTGTGGTGGAATCGGGACTACACCGCATGTGCAAAGCATCACACGGGGACCAGGTTTTCTCTCTCATCTCATCTCATCTGTGTCATCATCTCTCTCAGTCCGTGTTCCCCAAATGAATGCACTGAAGACCTTGTTGTTTGTCTGTGAGGTCCCGGTGGCTCGTGGTTATTTATAAGTGCTTTGTTAAGTTTTTTATCGCTGCTTTTGGCCATGTGTTCTTCTTCTTCCTGTCCCATTCTGTCGTATAAAATCTTACTTTTTTATGTGGTCAGTTGCCATGGGACTCCGTAGTGCATAGGCAAATTGGCAGCAAAAACCGTTTGACTGGTAGATTGGGTTGTACATTAGGGCTCATGTAAGCGAATGGTTTGATGGCTCGCTCGACCAATTCTGTCAGGGCAAATAAGCCACAGTCCGTGTGTCTGAGCGCAATTTTGTGTCGAAATTACTTCGTCGACTTTCTCATCCCTGACCCGCTCAGCAGCATGACGATGTTGAAGTTCTGCGACTGTTACACTGGTATCCATTAAGCGGAAGTGGAAGTCAGACCTGATGGGGAACAACTGGTCCCCTCAAATCAAATTGAAACAAATTGGGTTTAAAGTAATTTTAAATTGAAAAGTTAAAAAAAAAAAATCATCACAAAAACACGATGGAGAGGCAACCCCCATTTGCACTATGGAGAGCAACCTGTAGAGGGCGAAAAGTGGTCTGGAGAGCAACCCCAACCCTGTGGTGGAGGGACACATTTAGACAGGCCCTGGGAGAGAATGGAAATAGAGGGGCTCGGTCGAGGGTGCAGTGGAGCGTTGCCTCCTACCCAGTTGCTAGGAGCCACCCAGTGGCCCTGAGCCCTCCACTATCCCAGTGCCAAGCAGCAGTAGGCCGGCATCACCACTGCTGCTAGACTTATAGCCAACAATTGACGGCCATGATGGCAATGCTCCAGAGAATAGGAGCAAATATATGGGCAAAATGGAGGCTGGCCAACCAAGCTGGAAGGCAATAGAGGCTGGCCAACCCAAGCTTGAAGAACAAGCTGGCCAAGCCATAGCAATCACTTGGTCTGACATGAGGGCCATGGATCTCAGGATAGTGGCCAGCCAAGTCAGGGTTGTGGAAAATCGCACCAAGTTGAGGGAAGTGTACAGTAGATAGATAGATAGATAGATAGAATAGAGCCAGATAAATTAGAAGAAGAGATAATCGAGAGCATGGAGAAATAATTAATTAAAAGAGGAGACAGAAACAGGTAGCCCAGTATAGAGCTAGGGGAAATAAAAAAGGAGTGAATGAGATAACAATAAAAAGACGTCGTGCCAGAGCACGATACTTGCAAAAATCCACCCCCCCCCCCCACCTCTCCAAAGGTTTGTCATGGATACATCAAATTGTCCATTTCATTCAGATTAAAATTGACAATATTAATCAAAGCTCAGGTCAATCGGATGAAAATTGATTATTTCAGATTGAATTTGTGATTTAGAAGTTGACCTGACATTTTGACCTCAAAACTAGTTGGTTCAAAATTCAGTGATGCACATGCAATTATGCTTAATTTTCAGGTAATCAGATGAAAAGAGATTTTCAGATGAACATTTGATGATTTTAAGTTTTACTTGATTTACCTTTTGACCATTTTGATCTCAAAAAAGTTGGTTTCCCAATCTCAGTGATGCAACATGCAAATCTTGGTTCAAATTTCAAGTCAATCGGAAGAAAAATGACTATTTTATACTTTGACCTCAAGATGACCTTTGACCTCAAAATCATAGGCTTCTCAGTTGAGACTACCCTACAACTTGGTAAAATTTCATGACGATCGGTTTCGAATTGTGACCTGTAGGTGATAAACAGACAGAATAACGAAATCGACTGACCAATTACTTGAAAAATCTTCGATTTTGCTCGTAAAAAAGAAGAAGAGAATGAGTAGTGGATATGTTGAGAGGAATAAGGTAGCAGGAAAAAAGTAAACTGCGGCTGAGATGGGAGGATTGTGTGAGGAGGAATATCAATAAGATAGTGCTGGTTGGACAATGGAGAGAGTTGATGAGGACAGAAGGAGGGTGGAGGAGTATCATGGTCAAGGCAGGGCAGAAGCACAAGTGCCATCGGACCCCACCTCTCCTATAAAGGAGAGGAGAGAAGGAATTGTGTGAAGGAAGTTTGAATGAGTGGTGAGAATAGCACTCCCTAGTGGAAGGAATCTCCATCTCAGAGTAAGTTGGTTGGGGGGGGGGGTTCAGATGATTCGAAAAAATGAAGGCTGCCACGGTGCTGGGTACCAATGGCAAGAAAATGAAAATGTGTGCAAATATGTATTAAGGCTAGAAGTGTGGCCCAAGTGTGAGCCAATCGTTTGGTGTAAGATGCCTCTCAGGCCCTGAGCGCCTTGAGCAAAGAGGCCACAGTATGTGGAAGGGCATGAGTGATTTCTACATTTTTGTTTTTTTCGGTCTGAGTACAGATAAGGAAAGTGGTGGACCTGAGGCGGAAATGTGTCAGGGAGTACCCAGCAGGGTGCCAGAGAAGCCATCACATTTTGGTTGGAGTGTGTAGCACTCAGGGTGGTCTCAGGAACTCGGTGGTGCCACATTGTTGAGCGAAGCGAAGTGGGGTCACCTTGTCCAGCCACGAGATTGTGCTGGAGCACAGGAAAGCAAAATTTAGGGCACAGCTCCAAATATGCCTGGTGTTTGGTTTAATGGTTAGGGTGGCGGCTTTGGATCCTAGGGTCCTGAGTTCAAATCCCGTTCAAGCTGTTGAATTAATACCAGGTGGGGTTAACTCTGGCCTGTCATCCTTCCGAGGTCGGCAAAATGAGTGACAGCTTCTAGGCGTAGCCAGCTGAGGCAGACGAGGCAGTTGCCTCGTCGCTCATTCCTGAAATTGATCTGGCCTGAGCCCTCTGGCCATCTGAGCTCCCTGGGGAGTAAACTATCAAGCACCCGGCAGTGTCTGAATACTCTTATCTCCACTCTACACAATACTAATAGGACAGTTCACCTCTTTTCGCCTGCATCACTTTTTGGACCTCTGGCTAGCCCTGAGCTTTCTGGTATACTGTTGTCGAGTGGCAACCGTCCAGGATTGTGCCAATAACAGGAGACTGCTTAAACAGCACCAACGCTCTGACAAAGTATGGTCCCAACCTCCTCTCCTCCTCCCAAATTCGAGAATGGCACAGCAACAGGTAAAATGGTTGTTTGGAGCCACAATGGGTTTTTGTGTATAACGTCCAGGCTTATGGAAGAGCAAGAACACACAGCGGAAAAGACAAAACAGAACAAAAGGGACAGCAGAAAGGGGGGGGGGGGTGACAGCAGGGCAGAAGACAAAATAGATGGAGACAGCCAGTCAAGGAATGTGGTTAAGAATGAGGGGTAGGGGAAAATGCAGGGGGTGGACAAGATGGTACCGGAGCAAACTCTCAGGAAGGAAAAACTGGAAATTTGGAGGTGGAGGGTGGGGGGTTTAACGGGGGTAGAAATGATCATGTTTTTGGATGGGGGGTGATCTGAGATGATGATTAACAGCTGTCTTGAAAATCTGTATGGAAGAATACATTGAAGAGAATGTGGAAGTTGGTTCCACAGGCTGGAAAAAAGAGGAAGAATGAGTGGAGGTGAAGCAGTGATCCTGAATTTTATTTGGGAGTTTCACTAGAAGGGGGTTGAGGTGCACCGCATGCTCTTTGCAGAAACATGGGGGGAACAGAGACAGAAAGGCAGAGGGTGCAAGACCAAAAATGGGCAGTAGAAGAAAGAACGACCATCAGACTTGTCTGCAATGGAAAGTGTCTGCGATAGGTGATGATTCTGAGATGGTGATGAACATTTGTTAAAAGTAAAATGAAAAGGTGTTTTTGAATGTAATTTTTTCAAAGGTGCGGCCGCTGGAAAGAAATAGGATGGGGTGGATGGCTTTTGCGAGGACCCATCGAGTCCAAATTGTTAGTGAAGGGTGAGAATCCCATCGGGCCACTCCACGGGTGGCCAGGTGGGCCCACGTCACCCAACTTTTGAGTCGACAACACGTGCCTGTGCTTTCTTTTCCGGGAGGGGAAAAGATACATTGGGAGAGATCGAGTCGGTGGGATTAATGTAACCAGATTGGAAATAGAGTTGGGATGGATTTGGGTAGAGCAGCCATCTTGCCTGCTGTCGGCTGCACGATCAACCACCTACATAACCCACCTATGAGCCAGTTATCACATTGCTTTCACCTGGAAGTTGATGCAGATGCTGAACATGATTGTTTTTGCCCGCTAGATAGGCCAATAAAGAATAAACTGGAGGAGCTGCCACGAGGGGATGAACAGAAATAAGAAATGTAATTCCCTCCTTGGAGCCACACCCTTCCTCGGAGCCACTACCCCGAATAAATAGTTGTTGAATTTCTGATTTTGATAGAGAATAAGTACTGTGTATAGTGAGAGGATGGATATAATTATTTCACAACCTAGATGAGGGAAATGAACTTTTTGATGCATTGAATGTGGGTTACAGAAGGAGGGGAGTTGTGTGTTTTGATAAATGGCCAACCTGATCGCTATCCTTACGCAGCCTCGGGGATAAATCTTCCATAGAGAAGGGGGCAGTGTTTATAGATCCAGTCCTTGAGGTTAAATGAGGGATAGATTGGAATAGTTATTTCATAGCACAGGTAGTGTGAGTGTGGTGCAATTCCTGGAAATGAATAACGCATCTCAAGCACGTGTTAGAAAGACTTCGTCTCCCCCACCCGGGTGTCTTATCTACACTCCACCTTTCCCCTTCTACTATTATTGAGCCTTCCCCACCAATTACCTGTCCTTATTTCGAGTTTCTTTTTTACATAAACAGCCAATTGATGTGGCCCAAGACGCGATTGTGGGGTCAGCGAAGGACATGAAGATGTGCCAGATACATGCCATATTTGGGTATTTATCGGGCTCAAGGCCATCGGGCTGGTAAGCATGCCCTAAATCACCATTGTCAAAAGTGTGGAATTTTCCTGACGTGCTAGCTAATGGGCAAGTACCATCAATCACCATCTGTCAGGCTGTGTCAGCCCAATGGAAGTGTGCCACAAATGATGCAATCGGACATTATAAAAGCATGCACACCGCATGTGCGTTTGGTCGTTGGTTATGGGTTAGCTTGCTCATTGGTTGGCTTGTGGTTCTTTCGATGCTTCTTTAGTCCTTCATGGTTCTGTAAGTCCTTTGTGTTCGTGCTTTTGTGAGTGGCCCAAGGTTGGAGAACATGGCATATGGGTTACTGGGGTTCATGCAATCCTTGGGTCATGATTTTCGTTGGTTATGGGTTGGCTTGTTTCATTGTTGGCTTGTGGTTCTTCGATGCTTCTTTAGTCCTTCATGGTTCTGTAGTCCTTTGTGGTCGTGGCTTTGTTGAGTGGCCCAAGGTGGAGAACATGGCGTATGGGTTGCTGGGGGTTCATGCAATCCTTGGGTCATGATTTTTAGGTTCCAGAGAGGACACTATGAGGACAAGCCTCGCACCAGACTGCAGCATGGCAAATGGGACCCCAACAGCGACTGGGTCAAGGAGCGTGTCCACCAGTTCACACGCGTTCAAGGAGCACCACACCGTTCACGAGCAGAAGTGCATTCACTTGGGTGCACAGGTTTTCTCTCTTTGTCTCGTCATCTCCTTTCTCTGTCCCAAGTCCCACCAAAGTGAAAGAGCTAAGGTGAATGTGTTAATGCGTCTGGTTCCTGGGGCACGTTGGGTTAATTTATTATTGTTACCATCTGTGATCGCCTTTTTCCTCTCCTTTACTCCCCATAATAAGTTCCCGTTTTGATGAAAACCTTGTGTAGTTATCGACAGTGGGCTTGATAGCGTTTCGTGAAATTGGCTTATAACCCGTAAACGGGAAAATTGGGTTCGCACAAAAGCATAACAATGTGGATCGCTGACAAAGCTTCGCTCAGCTGTGGAACAAAATGGTGAATGGCACTAACACTGACATTGCATGTGCTCCATTTCATCAACAAAGTGGGCACTTACAAAATGTGAGGTCACTTCCTGAGTGACAGGAAATAAATACACAGAGCTTTATATATTAGACATATTGAAATCATTGAAACAGTCTTATGTGTATATTATTATTATTATTATTTATTATTATTATTATATGAGAAGCACCTGCTCCCTACAGGAGCGACCAGGAGGGGATCTGTTATCATCTTTATGCTTTATGATTAGTATACATAAATGTACACGCCCTATGCGCATGTTGTTCTAAGCATTCAACAACAGTTCTTCTGCACACTCCTTTATATGGGTGGTGTATAGGCAACAGAGTGCTCCCTCAATCCGCTCCCGGCAAATTAAAATAACCTAGGTTATGTATTTGAAGCAAAAACATGCATACTACTTATGTGCATGTATAAGGCATCATAGGTTGTATAGCTTGGATAATTCCAAATTGCACCCCTCCCCCCAGAGGAAGAAAATGCCAAGATGGATGGGAATTTTTTTTTCAAACTTGATGGAATCAAATGAAATTTGCACCGGCACAATTTCAGGGTGCCCTCATTAATCCCTGATAATTTCAGCTTCCTTGGTGAAATCCTCTTGGAGAAGTACCATGAAACATGCATACATACACTCATACTTTTCCCTCCATTATATAGACAGTATATAAAGCCCATCAAAATGATGGGTTTGGAGTTATTTTCCTTGAAATATTCAAGGAGACTGGAACATATGATGTTTTTGTAGCAAGAAAAAGTGTTACCATATTTTAAAACACTACATGTACAAATGTGACGTTTTTTTTTATTTATCTTACAGGAGTTTCATTTTGATGGTGCAGCTCGTGAGCCTGCGAAAGCCGAAGCCTCGGTCGAGCGTCAGTGGTGTGCTTCTATCTTCTTTATTTTATAGACATCCTACAGAAGTAAATGAACGCTCGTTTTACTCTGCGTGCATTGCATATCACGTGCAGCGAATTTCATCTCCCTGCGCCTTGCATTTATTGTTATTTTAAAAACGCTTTTGTGCATCGCCCTCAAGGCTCGGTTTGCAAGTCACCGTCTAGAATTCTAATAGAAAGAGCATAATACTCTTTCATGTAAAATGTTTTTCGAGTTGTTTTCTATCCTCAAAATAGACATAGTGACCACAGTCATGTCAAAAGATTGGCATTTAAAACCCGTCTCAAATCATCGTTATGAAGGGGGACAGACAAAATACACAAATACACACTGTGGTTATATTCTGGTAGAAGATAGATGACCAGCCTTTATAAATGTGCATGAAACAAACTGCTTAAGTAAATAACAAAACCGGTTTCATTTATTTTATGGTATCAATCAATACTTTGTGTGGCCTCCCTTTACTCTTGAGTGACATCGATCTCTTACATGCTTCCTGTATACGACTGAAGAACTCTTGCAGGAATATAATGCCAAACACGGCCTGTCGTATATTCCACAGTTCTGAATGGTTAGCTGTGTTTTCTTGTTCTTCTCTGTTTCCAGGTAATCCTGTGGCCTCGATGTGCATCATGTCGATTCTGGGATGGTCATTCTAAAACTTTGAGCACATGAGCTGGAATCTTGTTCTCCAGTATTCTTCTACGATATTGGAAGTGTGTTTTGGATCATTATCTTCTTGGAAAAATTAATCCTCTTCCGATTACACGATTTCCACTTGGAAC
Source organism: Eptatretus atami (assembly GCA_035128595.1). Classification (NCBI taxonomy): domain Eukaryota; kingdom Metazoa; phylum Chordata; class Myxini; order Myxiniformes; family Myxinidae; genus Eptatretus; species Eptatretus atami. Next base: position 11,752 of record JAXMNL010002130.1, read on the forward strand.
TGCATAGTGTTTTCAGTATCTGCTTGAAGTTCTATTTTGTTAGCATCCCGTTGATTTTACCAAGTTTTTCTTGCACCAAAAAGCTGAGATACAACCCCAGACAATCAGAGAGCTCTTCCGTGTTTTAACAGTACGCTGAAAACTTTGCATGTCGTAACGTTCTCAGGTCTTCAGCGTAGGAATCGGATCTCTTTAGATCCAAAAATTTCAAACTTCATCAAAAGTACAGTACCCGATTTCATTGTTTCAGTGCCCAATATTGGTGTTGCCTTGCAAATTTCAGTCTTTTCACACTTATTCTGTGGTTTCTTTGCCACAACTCTGCCTTGGACCTCCTGCAATCAGCTCTTTGGCACACAGTGCTGATGAGATGTTTAGGTTGATGTCACCTCTTGTCACGTATCTTTAAAGGCAATATTTGCCTGAAATTGTAAACAATAGCCAAGCGGTGTGCACAGAAAATCATGCAATTGCTTATCTCATAAGGCCGTCAAGTAAAGACAAAAAAAAACCACCATAAGAATATTCTCATCAGGCCTTTACAATGCAGATGGCAAGAAATGCTGTTTTCTTTCCTATCAAGTGATATCTTTTCGAACAACATTTTTTGTAAGGTGGTATATCAGGTATAAATGTTTCGTACAGAATCGTAGTATAATGTGACAGGACACGATTTGTGTATAGTAGACCTCTTTTTGCTTGCATGTCATGTTTATGGTCGTCTTGAACAACCATCAGGCCTTTTCAAAAATGTGGGCTCTTTATCTATTTCATTCTCTTGCTATTCAATGAACTCACTTATAACCATAGCTCGGAGCGAAGAGGAGGGAATAGCATCACGTATTTTAGAAAATGGTTCTTGAACGAGCGTAGGAAGAGAAAACGGTGGGTGGATGGAAATGACAAATGGTTACATAGGACAGGTAATAAGGATCCATTTTTAAGCTCACCTGAACGTTCCGGGGAGCTATGGGATGGCGCGTCGTCTATTCATCAGTCCGTCCGTCCTCCGTCCAGAAATACTTGCAACTTCTTCTCTGAACTACACATACGATTTTTGATGACACTTCACCACAACTTCATCACGCAGTATCTACCAAAGTTTGTTCATGGCATGTAAAAAAATCGGGTCCGAAGGGGATTTACGGGGGTTGCCCCCCAAAATTGATATTTGCTCTCTTCTCAGAAACCACGCATGCAATTTCTGATGAGACTTTCAGCACAACCTTCATCAACCGTGATGTACAGAGCTTGTTCGTGGCATTGAAAGTAATCGGGGTCTGAGGGGGTCTACAGAGGGAGTTTACGGAGGGTTGTCCCCCGAAAGAGGTATTTGCTTTCTTCTCAGAAATGACACACAACAATTCTGATGAAACTTGACGACAACCTTCATCACCACGATGTACCAAAGTTTGTTCATGACATGAGAAAAATCGAGGTCTTCGAGATGTAAGGGGTGTTTTGCCCCCAAAATATGTATTTGCTTTCTTCTCGGAAACTACACATACAATTTCAATGAAACTTGAGCACAACCTTCACCACCCATATGTACCAAAGTTTGTTCATTACATTAGAAAAATCGGGTCTAAGAGGGTGTAAGGGGGGTTTGCCCCAAAAGAGGTGGTTTTGCTTTCTTTCTGAGAAACTACACACACAATTCTGATGAACGTGACACCACCTTCAACAGCCATGATGTATCAAGATTGTTCTGACATTGGAGAAAAAAAAAATCAGGTCTAAGGGGTTCGGGGGCGTGAGGTGGGGGGTTGCCCCCCATAATATGCATTTGCCTTTTCTTCAGAACACACACAATTCCGATGAAACTTGACCAAGTCGTTATCACCGATGATGTACCAAAGTTTGTTCGCAGCATTAAAAAAGAAATCCATAGGTTATTATCTTTTCTTCTCCATTAATATATTTTTGAGTCATCCATGCCAACCAGTGGTTCCCTGGTTATCTTTATCCAGCCACGACCAGGTGAGCACCAGGGTATTGCCCTTATGTTTAACATTCAGTACTCCTAAATGGTCAGTATTTTGATCACCTGTCATAGATTGTCATTCCAAATCCTCTCGTACTCATAAGCCCAGACTTCCTAGAGCCTAGATCTTTTCCTTTCCCAGAGTTAACAACAACATCCAGGT
>JAXMNL010002131.1:1674-13868 GCA_035128595.1 Eptatretus atami
TCTCCTCACACCAGGTACCAGGCAGTGTTCCAATAAAAGTTATCGGTTATAGTTAACTCAGGCTTACAAGCTGTTAGGGAAGAGTTCAGGAAACATTGTTTAGCAATTGAGATAGGTCATCGCGTACTCAAGTGCACGTGTACCATCGCAAACCTGTGACACGATAATTTTTCTGACGCCTGAGTAATCCTGAACATGACATCAATTGTAACATTGCATAGTTGGGATGACTTGCCATTTTGGCCAATATTTAGAGGTACCCTCGACATGCGAACTTGTGGTGATCTCACTCACATCATTACTATGTTTAATATTTGGTAATTCAGTGAGGTATTAAGCGTGACACATACAACAGGTTCCAAGTGTAAGCTTAGCTTCTTGCTGGTTCTTCTCAATCAATCTTATCACGTTTCAGAATGTTCATTGTGAGTATATTGGACTAAATACGCCGCCGCTCGCGTACATAATTGCGCGTAACAAAATGAATCAAAATTTCTACATTTCTTTTGTTGAAGTGAGTATGTGAGCACTGTATTCATGCAAGTCAGGATATTAAAATAAAATCCATGTTTTAAGATTGCGATGAATTCTGGAAGATTTGAAATATTTATATTTCAGATATTGCAGATCCCAAGTCCGAGAGGACGACGCAATATGAGGACGAAAATGAAACGTCAGATCAGCGTCAACGTTCAAGGTGAAACCAAGATGTGTCAAACATGATTTCAGCGGATAGATGGGGACACTCCTGTTTGTTCATCAGCATGAGAGAAGGTGACGAGAGACTGGCCAAATAAAAGAAGTGTGATCCCTGAGAAATTAAAAAAAACAAAAAACATAAAAAACAAAAAAAAGACAGAAAACGAGAGAAAAAAGAAAACGAAAGAAAAAAGAAAAAAAGGAAACAAGAACAAAGAAAAAAAAAAAACAAAGAGAAAAAACGGCCGTGCCGGAGCAACTGGTTCCGTAAATAGAATGCAACAGGTGTGTGATCGTGTTAATCCCCGAAAACATGTCAGACTATGACAGATTTCATCGGCAATGTACACAGAGGTTCACCATAATCATAACTGCATGGAGTTCATCCAGAACAGCACGTTCTTCTCGATATCCAGATGTTTCAAGTATAGAGAGTCATTCATATTTTCAGAACAGACTACTTTGGGAGTGAATCTCCATTCCTAATGCCCTACTGACATCGGTGGACCAGAACAGACTAGATGAAAGGTGGAGCGTAGAACCCAGCACGGTTTCTCCACAAAGTTATCGAACAATTCAGCACGCTACACGCTTTTGCCGCTTCCTCTCATACTCGCACTGTCGGACACAGTTCATATCAAGTCATGTTGAGATGTCATAAGGTCAAATCAAAAGCCTCAAGGTCAAAAAGCTGGAACAGTTCAGATGAACAGGAAAGGAATTTTCAGAAACTGAAGATAATGAAGAGGATCTCGTGACATCACTGAAACACTGTATGAAGGATAAAATGGGAGATTTTTTTTGTTGATGAGAAAGAAGAAGCATTGGAAGGAGATATGAACATCATGAATCAGAAAATCAGTGGGAGGTTTAGGTGGAAGCCTAAACGAACGGAGGGCCCAGTGAAGAATCTAAAAGGAAGAAATAAGAACTTGGAAATAGTATGAAGAATGGAAAAAGCAGGTGTCCGGTCCATTAAGCATTACGAAAGGAGCATTTACATCGTCTCCTCATCGGATTGAAGTATAATGCAGGATTGCAAATGAGATAAGCAAGTGAGCATGCCCAAGGATTGGAAAAAAGCACCTGGTACCCATCTACAAAGGTAAAGGGAGGTGTCATGGAGTGGAATCTATGGGGAGTGAAAACCTGGAACATGGAATGGAACTGTGAAAGAGTGTTAGAGAAACTGCTCAGGCGGAGGTGTGAAGATTGATGAGAGGCAATACTTTCATACCAGGAAAAGGTACGGTATGCGATCTCATAGTCAGCGCATTGCAGGAGTGCAGCCATCAACAAAGAAAAATAATTATCATAGTGTTTTGTGGACCTGGGAAAAGACGTTTGACAAGTCCCAGAAAGTCATGAATGGGCGCTAGCAAAGAAATGTTCCAGGCTTTGTGGAGGTTTGTGATGAACTTTATAAGATGCGACGACACGATTCACAAGTTGGGGTGGTGGTTTTCTCTGGAAAATTCAATGTGGCCCCCGTGGGTGTTCATCAGGACGGTGCTTCGCCGCTCTGTTTGTGACGGTACTCGCGTATTGTCAAGTTCGAAAAAAGGTTGTGTTGTTTGAATACTTATGCGGTATTTAGTCTGATTGCAGAAATCAAGGGGATTGAATCACAGTAACAAATTGAAGAGGTTGCGTTTGAAGCAAAGGTTTGAAAATCAAATGGGGGAAAAGAAAATATGGAATGTGGTGAAGAAAAGGGGTTGTTGAATTGCAAGAAAGATACCATGTGGAGTTTGTGAAAGAGTGGTAACATATGCATCAGTCAGTTCTTGTACAGATGGATTCTGGTAGATGTACAAAATGTGAAAGAAGTGACACAAAGAATGGATGGTGTTTGAGTGGAAGCCTTGCATCAGAAGAAGAAATTTAAGCCACTCAGGATAGGATCAGGATCGATCGATCAAGAGATGAAAAGATCTTGAGAGAGTAAGCAGATTTTGTTATCTGGTGACACCATCAAAGTAGTGGAGGCAGCGACTGCGTACAAGAAGAACGAGATTGGGTTGGATGAAGTTCAACGAGCTTGCATCGTGTTTGTGTAAAAGATGCTTTGAAGTTGAAGGGAAGACTATACACCTGTGTGAGAGCAGTATGTTTATAGGGTCCAGAGGCGTGATGGTGAGATCGGTAGAAAGAATGGTCTCTTGAGAAGAACAGAAAAGAGAATGATTAGAAAGATGTGGGGTGCAGTTGGAGACAGAAAGAACACGAAAGAGTTGAATGGAAGGATTGGTCTTGAAAGATACAATAGTGGAAGTGTAAGAAGGAGGCTTGAGATGGTGGGTCAAGTGTTTAAGAAGAGAAGATGATGAGGGAGTTAGAGAGTACTGGAATTTGGAAGTGGAGGGGAAAAGGGGAAGAGGAAGCAAAAGGTGAGTTGAAGGAGTGGTTATGAAAGAAGTCAGAAATTGGATTGGGAGTGGAAACGCCAAGAAGAAAGAAAGAAAATGGAAGAGCTGGAGTTAGTTCGTGGAGGAGTGAAAGTCCAGCAACCCCCCCTTAAGGGATAATACTGACTTAAATAAATGATGATGAGATCATTGAGGATATCGGCGTTACCGTGATGTTTTCCCTCGCTTTTTCATTTTGAAGAAATAAATTTGTTTGTTTTTTTTTTTCTATTTTTTGCTTCATCCCTGAAATCCTTCCACATCCGCACTAAATTAATGGATGGGGAACATTTATATCACTTTCACAGTCGCAGTGCAAAGGCTTTGGCACTAAATGCGAGTAAAATTTTAAATCCCCCAAATAAACGTTTTTTTTTCAAAATTTTAATTTTATTTAATTTCTTCTAAAACCATTCACACCGTACTCACTGATAACCTCTGAAAGTTGGACGAAGATCCGTTTCAACATATCTGAGAAAAATGAAGGCGCACGACTACTCTATGTATCGATTATATGATATTATAGATCTTGTAGGATTGATCTATGTTGTAGTACAGACTTAGGGTAAGATTTGAACCGAGCTCTGGCTTCCGTTATGTGATGAATCTTTGTTATATGTTAACGAATTTGAAGCTTAATACTGCACACAAGCAGCCACAGTCCCTTATAGATCAGTTTATCGGTAAGTATGTTTTTACTTAGGTACCGTCCCCTGTGACTAGGAAATTAAGTGTACGTGCGCTGTGGTATTATTTTAATCGACACGATTTTACACACTAAAAGCAACAACAAACACAACAACAACAACAACAACAAACAACAATATGCCTCTCGGCTTCTTCTCCGCATATGGTCACAAAGGGTTCGCTTTGGCTGGCGCCAAATAAGGGTATGCGTCGTTTTTTCGGCCCAATGGACGACCACAGACAGAGTCGGGGCGTCCTTGGCAAGAAGGGGATCCGCGACACGCTGTGCACTCCAATGGGAGCAGCCACTCGCGGCGACGGGCCGCAAAAGAAAAGGAAAAGAAGAAGCAGGAATGATTGCGTCGAGTCTGCTGAGTGCGCGTCTCTGTCCGGGTCGCGCCGACCTGCATCGCGCGGATCCGAGGCGGGGGGCGTCTCGTCTGGGCGCATTGCTGCGGACGGTGACGATCTCACCGGGAGATTCATCCCGTGTCGCCTGCTGGGCAAGGAAGGAGCGTGCCAACGCCGACGAAAATAAGGGCCTCCGCGTAACCGTAGTCAGTGAGCGCCTCGTGTTAGCGGTTCGAGTCCCGTTACCAGATCGTCGAGAACCACATGAAGTGGACAGGTCCAAGCTAGCTCTTTCCCTCAGCCGTCTTCCCTCAGTGACGGGGCACTAAAGACCTCGGAGTCCATCTCTTCTGGCATTTGTGTGTGCGTCTGTGTTCTTGGGCCGCTATAAGTAACAACTTGTGGTAGTGCTTTCATTGCTCATTGTACATTGCATTCTTAAGTCGTGATAATCTGGCTCTTGTGTGCTTTCCCCTCAGGCCAATTATTGTAATAAATCCCTTTTTTGTTGAATGTCCAGCCGTCTTGTCCTTTCTCCATTGGTTTGCCGGCTGCGAAGGGAATTAAGGAAAGCCGTTGCGTAGTTGTACATTTGGACCGACGTTGTAATCTAAATTGTAACCATTGTACATTTGACTCGGTACATACCCATCGGGTTACGCACGGTTCGAGCACGGTAACGGCGTTCCGCTCCGAGGCCTACGAGGGTGTGAATTCCCGTAGCTTGCTGCGTGGATACTTATATATTGAAGTTGGCAAATTACCCACATCCAACAGCGCTCGCATTATGGCGATTCATGTCCTGTAAGGACCGTACTTCGGAGTTACGTGAAAAGGTACAACCTGAATTCCGGGTGTTCGGTGGAGCCGACTCTACTGCTCCATCTAGCGGAGTGCCGCCACCGAAACTCGCCCACAACAATATACAACATGATAAAATCGATCTCAAACGTTTTCTTCAGCCCTAACAAGGAGCATTGTAACATGAAGTCACTATGGAAGTCGATCAACAGCCAATTTGTTTCCATACATCCTATTACAAGGATCCTCATGGCAACCTCAAAAAAGGGATAGCATTAACGATATCTGTCTCTTCCTTATCAACAATCGAACCGACAACTACAGGCTTGTAACACACTGAGGGCATCGGCTGTGATGAGAAATTATCGACCATCGGTAACTGTGCACAACAAGCATCAGCCATCATAATAATTAGCCCCATCAGCAGCGCACAATAATCACCGCCAATGTGGGTGAGGAGTTGTTTAAAGTGTATTCCATTTCGGTCATTCACTTCTCCTGTCGATGGACGAGCATGCTGCCCAAACGTTGAGGCCCACTTCCTTTTACTTTGGAGGAATTTTTCTTTTTAAAATAAAGAATGTAATAGCTCTAACATGGTTGGAAAACCTGAAACATTTTCACTTATTATAGTAATCATTATATTAGTGTGTGTGTTGTGTGTATATATATACTTTGTTGCGAATTGCGCCCGTCGCGTGCATTCGGACCACGTGACCGAACCGACCGCCTCGCCACCGGACGGACAATTCAGTCGTGACCACTACCGGGAACTATCGCCCGAGCAGTCATCGGGTGGCTTTACGACCTACCACAGATCGTGCAATTCGGCCACCGGTAGGATAGGGTTGTTCGCAAACTGCATCACTAAGTACGCCAGACACGGATGGTAAACGGGCGATCGTAACCTGCCGCAGGTCGACTCGGACACGAGCCGCTTGGGCGGCCCGTTCCGTATATCGGGAATAACCGGCCGGTGTTATGTCGACTCGACGGTTCAGATTAATTTACGCGGGCGTTTTGCACCCACGACGAACCTTAACGTGAGCAGGATTGAGGGTCATGAGGAAAGACGAAGCGAACGGAAAACATTCACACAATGCACATTATTCCGCGCACGCGGACAACATATAGCACGTATTTATAGCACAATTAGCAAAATGCACATATATCAATTTAAGACAAAAACAATATGCAGAGACGAGAGGCTAACGACCGACTAACGCGAACACTGTCGGCAAACACTTATACAAGTTTCTACCTTACAAGACCGGCGCCACAACACGTTCACACCTAAGCAAAGAAAAGACCCCTCAAGGCAAGGGATCAGACTGGCCGTGGCCTAATGCCGTTGGAACCTGGATGAGCGGCAGGTCACGAGACCAGAAGGGTCCTACCCGCGCCTTCGTGCGACCGCAGAATGGTCCGCTGCGGCGTTTCGTGGGCACCATGCTGGTGTAAGTGGGACCGGGGCCCCCTTGCGGACTCTCGTCAGCGCGGGGAAAGGGAATTGTTGAATGGCTTCTGGTGAGGGAGTATGGCTGGCCTTGCTTCGAGTCCCGCGATGCGTCGACTTTAAACGGACTCGTCGCTGACTTCTCGTCACGGACACCGAGCCTCCAGGCTGTCCTCAGCCGATCCTCCTCCGAGCCGTCTGCCCCCACTTCTGCTTTCGTGAGTCGTCCTCCCGACTCTGCCCCACCGATACGTGCTTCGGCTCCTCTCCGATCTGCCCACGATACTACTCTGCTTTCGAGCTCCGTCTCCCGACCTGCCCCCACGATACTGCTCATTCGCTTGCGCTGCTTTTTATCGCTTCAGGACCCACAATATGCAAATTCTCCGATCCAAACGACCTCTAGGGGCGAGCCAAAGCTCCGCCGATTGGTGGAGAAAAAGGGGCGTGTATCTTCCTGATCTGTCAAATTTTGGCATATCCGATTTCCCTAGATTCGTCTGGGGCGGGGCCTAAGCCGCCCGCGCTTCTCTATTGGAATGGATCAGAATGTGGGGTGTACGCAATTCCTAGAATCCCGAATTCTCTCGGAAACGCCAATCTACACTCGCGGCCTCGCGTTGTATCGCGAAGTATAGCCCGACGCTAGGTGTCAAGGTGGTGGGGAGTGCCGTAGGAGCAGGTGGTGAGGGTTTTTCGGCGGTGTCGAATGCAATGGCGCTGTTTGGAATGGCGGTGATGTGAGGTTTGCGGTAGCCGAGTGGTGAAGTAGGTTGTGCTGCTGGCGGGTTGTGTTGTTTGTAGTGGTTGGCTCAAAAAAAGGTGACAGAAAACGCTAACTCAAAGGATCGCAGCCGAATGAATCAATTAATCCTCTATACAACGGGTTAGGAGCTAACCAACGATGTACTTTAAGAAATATATCTCAGCATACGGGACCTTATGGTGTAATGCGATTTCACAGCGTAACACTACCCCCCTTTTTGTAGCAGACTCGTCCCGAGTCGTCAATTATGTGTCATCATGTTGTAGGTCTCACTAGTAGCGTTTTACCTACGGATCCTGAGTGCGACATTCATGGTATTCGTTGTCTCAAAAAATAAGCTGAGGGCTGAGTAACTAACTAAACAACTCACTCATCACGGACGACTTAAATAAAATTGCCGGCGCAAGACAGACATGGCGGGGGCGGCACTATATTTTAACAATACACCTTCTCCTTAACTTACAAAATTTAGACACTAAACATGGCAAGGATCAAATGAACTCTGCGGAAAAAGAAAGGCAGTAGCAGGGAGCAGCTTGCATCTGCATCAGGTCTCTGGTCAAGCCAATGCAGGTGACAGGGAACGTGGCCAGGCTGCGCACGCGCAGTCCGAGGCCCCTCCCCTTAAAAATACGCCAGTGAACACACACGGTGCACGGGTGCACACACGCAAGTCTCCTGGTGCGGCTGCCTGCAAGGCAGTCCCTGCAGAACACTGAACGGCCCTGAAGATCAACAAAACGGTGCACGGGGCCTGCTCAATGCAGTCCCGCGGTGCAGATGGATGGATGACCGCAAACACGGTGCACGGGCGCCAACTCCGCAGGCCGTGTTGTAGCTCTGCCAACAGGGCAGTTCCTCGCAGCTTGCAAACTGTTGCTTGCGGATCCTGGCGACTGAATTGCAACAAGGGGGGGCAATAGCAAAATTGAAACGGGGCAAAACGCAGATGTGGGGCAAGTGGGGTATGGCATGGCAAAGGTGAGCAGGCGAACACAGCTGCGAAAATGCGTTGCAGGCAACAAGCCGCCATAACAAGGCCGCTGCAGGCGAACCAGCTGAGAACAAGGCCGCTGGCAGGCGAACCACAAAGCGCGATGTCCGAAACTGGCGGCGACAGGCCTTGGCAGTAAAACACAGCAACGATGAAGTGGGCGGCCTCTGCGTGCAGTGCAGGTTGTGGAGGGATACGGTGGTGCTGGACACTCGCAAAGGCGGGCTCGGACTACCTACGGTCTCCTCGCCAACCTATTGCTTTGCTGTCACTTGTCATACCCACCTCCTAATTTGTAAAAAACCCAATTAGGCCCAATTATTTTTTGTTGTTTTTAATTTTCATACTCTTCCCCTATAAATCGTCCCTACTCCTTAATCTCCTTTGTTCGGCCTAACCTATTCGTTCACTAGCCTTCTCCAACCCACGTTCCCTTCCCGGATGGGAATTAGGGAGAGCTAGCGTCTGGTGCAGAGGCCCAACCAAGCTCAAGATGTGCTCCCAGATCTCAGCGATCTAAACGCCAAAGTGGGTCCAGCGCCCACAACGAGAGCGAAAGGAATGGATGGTGCGGAGGGGTACAACTTCTAATCTTAGCCCTATCTTTAAACTGTTAAACTACCCGGGGTTTTCAACAAGGCCTCTCGTTAATCTATTGGTTCAACAACCCAGATTCCCGTCGCCTTGTGTTGGTGTCCACACCAATTTCGGCTCGCCCCGCAATTTTTTTCGCCGTGCCTCACACGGGTTTTCTGGCTGGGAGCGTGGCTCATTTGGCAGGCACGACCTCTGCCGAATCCCCAACATGGCACCTTCCGGGCACTACACTGCTCCAGCCTAACCACCCCAAACACCGGGGAGTGCCCCCATGGCACTCCCCTGAAACGCCACACGTGCAGGCTGGCGCCCCGCGGCCCCTTTCCGAGGGTCACCCGTGCCCACGACATCACTGCCACCCGCTACCAGCGCTCTCCGGGCCCCGCACCCAAGCGGGCGCACACCGTGCCACTCGCTAACCGCCCCCCATGGCCTTGGCTACCTATGGCCGACTAGCCGTGCCGGGGTACCCACTAGCGATACTACCTTTCGCAGCCACGCTCCCAGCCCGTCAACCGGGTCTGCACACCTCCAAATGGGTATCGAGCCTACATTTCCCCACAAACAACAAATACGACTCCATTTTTGTCAATTAACTACGCCACTTAACTCCACTCTAACACTGACCCCGGGGTTTCCCTTGGGCGGGAGTCCTCCTCCCGCCAATTCACTCATTCGCACCCCATGCATTCCACATCGCTCGTCACTCACAGACCGCGGCTCACTCACTCAAACGTACATTTTTCCACTCAACTCCCAATCTCTTAACATGACGCCCACCGCTGAAATCTGCATCCTTTTTCTAATACTCCCTAACTACTCGTGCTCCCACGTCGTCCCTTAAACTAATAAGCACTTCCTTTTAACACTACGTAGCTAGCTACGGCTCCGTAATTCAAAACTCAAAGTCTGTCACTGTCTCAAATGTTTAAATCCATTTCCATGCCTAAATCTGACTACAGCCTCTAATAATCCATTCCACGGACTCCCTGAGGACTTACACCCCTGCATGAAGTCGGTCTAACTACACTACGCTTCCCAGCTAGTTCATCCGTGCCCTGGTAGGGGGTCTTTCACCTTGCCAGGGATCCTGTTCAACGGTTATCCGAAGCGAGGCTTGCTTTCGTTAATTTGTATTTCATATATATGCGCAGCACCAGCGCGGCAATCAACAGCCTGCGCTCTTTGCACCTTTCCCAATGGAGTCATGCAGCTGCCGTGTACTCGTCCCTCTTGGACGGTACCATCCGGCAGGGATTACCCTCCTGCCGGATTCCATACCCTAGTGCAGCCATGACGTCACACCCTCGAAATACTCCCAAAAACAAACCTCGCACTCCGAGGGGCTCCACGCAAATCGATGTGCTCTGCCCGTGGAGCTTACCAGTCGCTCGCGTGAGAACCCATGTCCAATCCGTCATCACTGCCTAACTTTTGGTCGTCGCGGGATCGGCAATCCAACCGCTGGCGTTTCCGACTCGGGGGCGGCTCACTCCCGCAAAGCGAGAGTGGGGTCTCGTGCGCTGCACAGGCAGGACCTCCGCGCTCGCTGCGGTGAACCCGGCACGGTCCCCGAAGCAACTACGGCCGTACACGGCTTGTGTGCTCTCTGTTCGCGTGTCCAACGCACGCACGACCTGCGTGTCACGGACGCAGATATCCCACTCAACACACTCCACCATACCGGGAGCGCGGCTGCAGGCTCACGCATGCCGACGACATTTCCCTCAACACCGGCGACTTAACACACACTGTTCTCCTCAATACCGCATTCTACACACCGTGCTTCGCACACACGGTGCCAGTTTCTGAGCGCACAGCCGGCTCCACCGACCGTGGTCTTTCAACCGCCCCGTGGCTCCTCCACACACGGTGCCTCATCCACCTGGGTGCCCTTTTACACAACGGCACGCCTGGGATAGCAGCGCACTCCGCGCATCACATGCCAACACACCACTCACACACGTGGTCGCTTCCACAACGGGACCACTCAAGCTTTGCGTGCCGCAAAGCACGCATCGTCCGAATCTCGCGAACACACACACCTCTGCACGACCACTGATTCGTGTCCACAGGGTTCCGGGGCCTCTATACCCCAAGCTGCACCTGCACCCATCCACCAGCACTCATTCCCTCGACCTCGCAAAGCACGACCAACCACATGTCGTGATTGCGCCTCAAGGGCATACTTCTCCCTCGTTCCTGAGCAGCCATCCCCTGCTCGCACCGGGTCTCTACCCAGTCCACCAGATCACGCCTTAATCTCCACTAACTCTGTGTGGTGTGTTCTGTTCTTTAACCCCGTCATTATCATGACAGTCTCTCCTCTACTTTTTCTGTCTCCCGAGTTCTGTATTTATTAGTTTGTTTCTTTCTGAGTTTTTCCATCTCTGCTGGACTTCAATGTTTACTATTCCCTTCAGTTCATTAATTTCAAACTCAGTATAGTTTTTGTTTCCTCCCACAGTTTCTCCTCGCTCTTCGTTTCCAACTATCGTTTCTTTTCATTGGGCTCATTTTTCCTGTGTTTCAGTTCGCTGTTCCGTGGTCTACCTCCTCGCACTCCAGCCTTGCTTTTGCTTTCATTGGTCAACTCGGCTTCATGTTCTTTTTTGTTTCTATCCATTTTCCTCTCAGCTCTTCCCTCTCAATCTCGTTGTGTCTTCAATCCTGATTTCTCCTACTGCTTCATTCGTTGCCTCCCTTTCAACTTCTCCTCGTATTCCAACCTATTTTTTCTTGTGTCGTTCAGTTCAATCATACCTTTCGTTTTCCTATTCCTGTCTTTCTTGTTCCATTTGTATCTCGGTTATTTCTTTACATTGGCTGACTTCGTTCTCCTGTCCGTAATCTTTTGTTCTTTCGGACTCTTCTTGTTCCTCATTTTAATCTGGCCTTCGCTTCAGCTGTTCGATTGTACAGTGTTGGTTCCTTAAGCGTTTTCATTCTCCATTCTGTTCTTTCCTCTTCAAACATATCCTCAGCTCGTTTTGTAATTCCGTCTCTTTGTTTTGTGTTTTCTGTATCAGTTTTTCTTTTTCCAATTCTTTCCGTCCCTCTCCCTTTCCCTCATCTCCGCACACTCCACTTGCTTGGCTTCTAGACTGTTTCTTCCGGCTTCCCCTTGTGTTTGTCTTATCCGTCTTCCAGTTCCTCTGTCTCCGGTTTTTTACCTCCCGTCCCAGCTTATATCAACTCTCTTAGTCATGTCTTGCAGTCTTTTCTCACACTTCACCCTTTACGAACCGTCGATCCTTCTTGTCTCTCTGGCTTTTTTTAATTTTTTTCTATTGCCTTCTTTCTTTTCTACCTCGTGTCCCGTCTACGTTTTATTTTACACGTCTCCCGATTAATTTTTCTCCTCACCGCCTTCACCGCGGGCCTGACGCAACCGTTGGGCAAACCCCTCAGCTCGTCTTTTGCGCCTGTCCACAA
>JAXMNL010002133.1:173-12585 GCA_035128595.1 Eptatretus atami
AGAGAAAAGAATAGAGAGGAAGGCTATGAGCAACGATGCTATACAGGATTACAAGAGGACACAGAGAGACTTGTCATGAGTTGATATGAGAGAATGCGAGTACAGAATAATAAGATAAACTCAAAAACTTAAAACAGTTTTTAACGTTATGGAACAGGCCGCACGCACTGCCACTCCAGACACACACATTGGAGTTAACGGATTGTCCGGTGCCCCCAACCGCCAATAAGAGTGGATGGACAAATCACAGTGGAACTACTATATAATCATAAGCCCTAGTCTAAGCAATGGGAAAAGGAGATAATGTTGCGAAGTATTTTTACACATATGCGAGGTTGGAAAGCTGCAGTGTTTGAGTTACTGATTATTCGGTACCGACAACCGTGGTTTCTGTGAGGGAGGAGAGGGTGTATGCAGCCAAGTGGATAGCGCGGCAACCGAGAGCAACTTCGGCTCAGGTGAATTTTTGAAAGTGATGGAATTTAGTGAAAATATAAATCATGCTCATGAAAGAAGAAGATTGAGGAGCCTCATCACACACGTCAAGTGATGGACACATCACACTGACTTCCATATCCATTCACAAACAAAGGGAATGAAGTGAAGTGGAATTTGAACGTACCTGAATCCTTTTAGGTCGTGAAGGTGCATTCTGTGTTGGTCTCCAGAGACTGAGAAATCGGTAAGTGATATTTGATAGGTGGATGAAAATAACATGGCCTGAAAAGGTACAGATTGACGAGCCCCACGCCGCCCGTCAAAGTGATGGATCAATCACAGTGACTTCCATCTCCTTTACGACAAACAAAGGAAGAGTATGAAATTGAAGTACCATGAACCTTATTAGAGTGAGATCGCTGCTTCCTTGGTGTGGTCTCCAGAGACCGGCATGGTAAGGATTCTGAAGGCAATGGATCAGAAAATATAATAGTCCCATGAAGGAAAAGAATGAACGAGCCCTCGCACCCACTCTTCAAGTGATGGTAATCCCGAGTGAGCTACAATATCATTTCTACCAACAAAGGGAAGAGTAAGGATTTGAAATGTAAGTTGAACCTTGAAGTGTAGAATCGCTGCTTCTTGTGTGGGTCTGCAGAGACCGAGACAGTCGTAAGATGATTTTGAAGGGAATGGATATTGAAATAGAACCATGCCTTGAAAGTAACAGATTGACGAGCCCCCACCGACGTCAAGTGATGGACACAGTCCAAAGTGGATTCCATTCCATTTCAAACGCCCCAAGGAATGAGTAAATGGATTTTGAATGTACCGTTGACCTTTAAAGGTGGAGAACGCTGCATCCATTGTGTGGATCTACAGAGACCGAAGCATTCGGTAAATGTGATTTTGAAAGGCTATGATATGAAGAATATAACCATTAGCCTTGAAAGGATAAGATTGACGACCTCCCACCCGCATCAAAGTTGATGTGACACATTCCACTAGTGATCATATCATTTTCAGCAACAAAGGGATGAGTTAGTGAATTAGAACGTTACCTTGAACTTTTAAGGTGAAAATCGCCGCATTCTTGAGGTGGTCGTCCAGCGACGAGCAATCGGAAGTGATTTTAAGGCAAAGGATGACAGGAACTATAACATGCCCATGAAGGTACGAGATTGACGAGCCCGTCCACCCGCCGTCTAAGTGACTGGACAAGACAGTGACTTCATCTCCATTTCACACAAAGGGAATGAGTTAGGAATTTGAGACGTACCTTGACATTATTAAGGGTGAAGATCGCCGGCTTACTTGAGTGGTCGTAGAGCGGACTGATCGTAAGATTGATTTTGAAGGCAATGTGATCAGTGAAATATTACATGAACATGGTAGTAGGTATAGATTGAGCCCGGACCTGCACCGCCGCAAGTGATGGACCATCACATGACTTCATATCCATTTCCCAACAGGGAAGGAGTTGAATTTTTACGTACTGAACTTTAAGTGAAGAATAGACGCATTCTTGAGTGGTCGTAGGACCAGGAGATCGGTAAGTGAGTTTGAAGGCATGGATAGGAAAACATATAACAGGCCTTTGAAAGGAAAGATTGAGGAGCCCTCCACCGCGTTCCAAGTGATGAGCACTACACGTGACTTCATTCATTTACCGACAAGGAAGGAGTGAGGAATTTTTTACGTACCTGATCTTTTAAGGTGACAGAATGATTCATTCTTGTGAGGTCCAGAGACTGAGGCATCGGTAGAAGTTGATTTTGAAGGCAATTGGATCATGAAAATAGTAGTACAATAAGCCCTTGAAAGGTAGATTGCGAGCCCTCCACCGCTCGTCAAGTGATGACCATCAAGTGAACTGTCTCATCTGCATTTACAAAAGGGGAAGGAGTGAGTGATTTTACGTACCTTGTAACTTATATAGTTGTGGAAGAATGCTGCATTCCTTGAATGTGGTTACTCCAGGGACCGGAGCAATAGTAGTGTTTGAATGCCAATGGGTATGAAAATATAACTATTCATGAAGGAAAAGAATTGAGTGATGGCCCTCTCCTCGTAAAGTGCTGACACATCCAAGTGATACATATTCCATTCACCAATAAGGGATGAGTAAGGAAGTTAACGTCTTGAACCTTTGAGGTTAGATCGCTGCATCTTGTGTGTTCCTAGAGACATGAGAATAGGTAAAGTGATTTGAGGCAACTGGATCATGAAAATATAACATGCCCCTTGAAGAGGTAACGATTGTACGAGCACTTCCACCGCCCGTTAAAGTGATGGATCACTATCCACAGTGAATTCATCTTCATTTCACAAACAAATAGGGAATTGAGTAGAGAGAATTTGAACGTATCCTGTGAAGCGTTTAAGGTGATAATTCGCGGCATCCTGTGGGTCTGCAGAGACTGATAGCTAATGCGGTTAAGTTGATTTTGAAGGCAATGGATATTGAAATACATCGCCTTTGGAAAGGATACAATTGACAGAGCCTCCGACCGTCCGTAAGTGATGGACACATCACAGACTTTCATGTCCATGTTGCACAACAAAGGGATTAGTAGGATTTTATCGTACGTTGACTTATAAGGTGAGAATTGTGAGTTTCTTTGAGTGGTTGTCAAGAGACTGACAATCGGAGGATTTTGAGGCAATGATCTGGAAATAACCATGCCCTTGAAGGAAAAGATGAGGAGCCCTACAGCCATCCAAGTGGATAGGGAACCATCACAGTGAAATTCAGTTATCCAGTTAACACAAAGGGAAGGAGTGAGAGAATTTTTTACGTACTTGACTCTCAATAGGTGAAGAATCGCTGCATTTTCTTGTGAGTGTTCTCCAGAGAACCGATGAAATCGGTAAGGTGATTTGAAGTAATGGACATGAAATAATATATACCTATGCCCTTGAAAGGAACGATGAGATCTCCCAACCGCACGTCAAGTGGAAAAATGGAACAATCCCACAGTGATCATCTCCTTTCACAGAAGGGAATGAGTAAGGCGAATTTGAACGTACAATTGAATCGTTTAAGGTAAATGCGGCCATCCTGTGTGGTCTAGAGAGACTGAGATCGTAAGTGACTTTTGAAGAATGGATATAATTCTAATGCTTGATAAGGGTAAGCTTGACGAGCCCTCACCCGCCGTCAAAGTGATGGACACATCAATAGTGACTTCCATCCCCTTTCAACAACAAATGGGAAGATAAGGGAGATTTTTCATACCCAATTGAACCTATTTAAGGTGAAGATTCGAGCTTCTGGGAGTTGGTTCTCAAGGCGAGCCAATGCGGTAAGTGATTTTGAAGGCAATGATCATGAACATATACTATGGGCCATCAGAAGGTAGATTGACGAGCATCCCACGTACCGTCAGAAGTGATGGAACTTAAGCTGTGACTATCGTCCATTATCACTACAAGGGAATGAGAAAGGCATTTGACGTACCATGAGAAGCTTATAAGGTGAGAATGCTGCCATTCTGTGTGGGTCTCAGAGCCGAGCAAGTCGGTAGTGGATTTTGAAGGCATGGTCAGGAAAATATAATCATGCCTCTTTGAAGTGAAAAGATTGGAGGAGCACTCACTTCGCCGTGAAAGTGATTTGACTACATCACAGTGACTTCATCTCCATTTCACCAAACCAAAGGGAATGTATAAGCGGAATTGAACGTACCGTTGGAAGCTATAATAGTGAAGAATTCGCTGCATTCTTTGTGTGGTCTCCAGAGACTGAGCAATCGGGTAGTGAATTTTGAAGGCTATGGATCATGAAATTAATACTATTCCCATGAAGGAAGAAGTTGATTGGAGCCCTCCAGCAACCCGTCAATAAGTGGTGGACACATCCCAGTGACTTACGCTATCCTCATTTCACAACATAGGGATGAGTAACGGATTTGAATGTACCTTGAGACGCTTAATGAGAGGTGAAGATGCTGATTCTTGTGTGGTCTTACAGAGACCGAGCATGGTAAGTGGATGTTGAAGGGCATGATCATGAAAATATAACCATGCCATGAGGAATAGTTGAGAGACCCCGACACCCCGACAAAGTGTCGGACACATCTACAGTGACTTCACCTTCATTCAACATCAATAGGGAAGGAGTAAGGAATTTTAGTACATTGAAACTTTTCAGGTGAAGAAAGTGCGGTTATTGAGTGGTCGTAGAGACCCGACATATCGTGTAAGCTTGATTTGAAGGGCATGGATCATGAAATATACATGCCCTGAAGTACGATGACTGAGCCATTCTCACACCTGTGACAAGTGATGGATCCTGCACAGTGTACTTCCATTCTTCATTTACCAAAAAGGGATGAGTAAGGAATTTTTATGCGTACTTGAACCTTTTCAGGGTAAAGAATCGTGCATTGCTTGTGTGGTCTCCAGAGACCGAGCATTGGTAAGATTGTTTTTGAGGCAAATGGAATATTGAAAATATTAACCATTGGCCTGAAGGTAACGATTTGGACGAGCCCTCAGCCCGATCAAAGTGATGGGATCACAGTCCATAGTGACTTTCATGTCCATTTCATAAACAAAGGGAATGAGTAAGGAATTTTTACGTACCTTGAACCTTTTCAGGTGAAGAATCCATGCATTCTTGTGTGGTCGCCAGAGACCGAGCAAGCGGTAAGTGATTTTGAAGGCACTGGATCATGAAAATATAACCATGCCCTTGAAAGGTAACGATTGAGGAGCCCCTCCACCCGCCCGTCAAAGGCATTTCTTGGGCCCGTCTGCAAAGTATACGGAGAGACCGTTGCGGCAATTATCACTACATTCATTATTACTGAAGTCAATAATTTAATCAAGAGGTAAGTGATGTTAAGGGAATGGATCATGAAAAATATAACCATGCCCCTTGAAAGGTAACGATTGAGAGCCCTCCACACGCCGTCAAGTGATGACACATC
Source organism: Eptatretus atami (assembly GCA_035128595.1). Taxonomy (NCBI): domain Eukaryota; kingdom Metazoa; phylum Chordata; class Myxini; order Myxiniformes; family Myxinidae; genus Eptatretus; species Eptatretus atami. Next base: position 5,546 of record JAXMNL010002133.1, read on the forward strand.
CACAGTGACTTCCATCTCCATTTCAACCAACAAGGGAAGGAGTAAGGAATTTTGAACGTACCTTGAACCTATAAGGTGAAGAATCTGCATTCTTGTGTGGTCTCCAGAGACCGAGCAATCGGTAAGTGATTTTGAAGGCAATGGATCATGAAATAAAACCATGCCCTGAAGTAACGATTGACGAGCCCCTCCACACCCGTCAAAGTGATGGAACACATCCACAGTGACTTCATCTCCATTCACAACAAGGGAAGAGTAAGGAATTTGAACTACCTTTGAACTTTAAGGTGTAGAAATGCTGCATTCTTGTGTGGTCCGAGAGACCGAGAAATCGGTTAGTGATTTTGAAGGCAATGGTCATGAAAGATAACAGCCCTTGAAAGGTAACGATTGACGAGCCCTCCACCGCCGTCAAAGTGATGGACACATCCACAGTGACTAAATTCCATTCAACCAACAAAGGGAAAGAAAGAGTAAGGAATTTTATACATACCTTGAACTTTTAAGTGAAGAAATCGCTGCACATTTTGGAGTGTCGTCAGAGCCGAGCAATCGGTAAGTGATTTTGAAGGCATGGATCAGGAAAATATAACCATGCCTTGAAGGAAAGATTGAGGAGCCCTCCCCGCCCGTCAAAGTGATGGACACATCCACAGTGACTTCCATCTCCATTTCACAAAAACAAAGGGAATGAGTAGGAATTTGAAACGTACCTTGAACCTTTAAAGGTGAGAATGTGCATTCTTGTGTGGTCTCCAGAGACCGAGAAATCGAGTGATTTTTGAAAGGCAATGGATCATGAAATATATAACATGGCCTTGAAGGTAACGATTGACGAGCCCTCCACCCGCTGTCAAAGTGATGGACACATCACAGTGACTTCCATCTCATTTCACAACAAAGGGAATGAGTAAGGAATTTGAACGTACCTTGAACGCTTTAAAGGTGAAGAATCGCGCGGCATCCTTGTGTGGTCTCCAGAGACCGAGCAATCGGTAAAGTGATTTTGAAGACAATGGATCATGAAAATATAACCATGCCCTTATGAAAGTAAGATTGACGAGCCCTCCACCGCCGTCAAAGTGATGGACACATCCACAGTGACTTTCCATCTCCATTTCACAACAAAGGAATGAGTAGGAATTTGAGTACTTGAAACCTTTAGGTGAGATCGCGGCATCCTTGGTGTGGTCTCAGAGACCGAGCAAATCGGATAAGTGATTTTGAAGGCATGGATCATGAAAATATAACCATGCCCTTGAAAGGTAAGATACGAGCCCTCCCCCGCCCGTCAAGTGATGGACACATCACAGTGACTTCCATCTCCATTTCACCAACAAGGAAGGTAGAGGAATTTTTGAGACCTTGAACCTTATAAGGTGAGAATCGCTGCATTCTGGTGGTCCAGAGACCGAGAATCGGTAAGTGATTTTGAAGGCAATGGATCATGAAAATATAACCAATGCCATTGAAAGGAAAAGATTGAGAGAGCCCTCCCCACGCCGTCAAAGTGATGGACACATCACAGTGACTTCTCCATCTCCACACAAAGGGAATGAGTAAGGAATTTTAACGAACTTGAACCTTTTAAGGTGTAGATATGCTGCATTCTATGTGTGTCTCCCAGAGACGAGAATCGGTAAGTGATTTTGAAGGCAATGGATCTGAAAAATAATACATCCCATGAAAGAAAAGAATGACGAGCCCTCCACCGCCCGTCAGTGGATGGACACATCCACAGTGACTTCATCCATTCCACAAAAAAGGGAATGAGTAAGGATTTGAAGTACCTTGAACTTTACCTCAACGGCAGCAATACCAAAATCTCACACATTAAAGGCAACAACCTGGGGTCAATTTGACCCATTCAAAACAGTCATATTTGGTCCGATACACAAGCCAAAGTTGCAAAATTTGTCAAATATATCATACCTAGTTAGTACAAACAGTGTAACCATTGAGAGAAGTCTATTGATGATACATATGAAAATGTAATTCATAAAAAAATCTAGTGATATCCGTAACAAAAACAATCGGAAATTAATGTGCGAAATGGCTACATCATTTAACTAATTAACTTTTTACACAGAAAACAGCAACAGCATAACATACAAAACTAAAATATGGCAAGTTTCCCATAATAATAAAGAAATATGAGTCATTTTTCATTGTATGTGCGAGATTTATGAGGTTCATTGTTCTCGTTACGCTTCCGCAATTTGTACAAGTTGGTAAACAGTGGGTGAATGAGTACCACAAAACATATTTGTTGCAATTTCAGCAGACAGTTGAGGTCTTATTGTCCCTGTGGCCTTCCTGATAATTTGGCATCGTTTCCTGGCAGGATTTCTGGCCTGCCGTCGGTCCTCTGGATGCTGCAGTAACCTTTCCAAGTTGATGTAATGTGGTCACGGAACAGCCAGGCTGGTGAACATGAACATTCCTGAGTGCGCAACGTCAATCCAGTCGTTCGGTGAGGCCGTATGCCAACTGCTGAGTTTTTTTACGACGTTCGCCCCTTTCCTGTCATTTGCAGCCCATTCAGGATTTAGAGACATCCATAATGACAAAATCCAGAACTCTACGCACATCCAACAGGTTGTAAAAACAAGACAAGGCCAGCGGTTTGTTGCGCTTGCAGGAACAGTATATAGCCAGGTGATCCATGTTATCCCAACCGCTGGCTCTTTATGGCATTATGTGAAGGAATAAGGAAAGGCTTCTGTTTTCCCCTTCCGTAGTTTCATCGTGATGCATTTCATCGGTGGATAATGCCAGAACAGCCTTAACCTTTAGCAAGAGAACATTGAATGTGATCTGTCAGATTACCAGCAAATCCAAACAAAGACGAGACGCTCGGGTCTATTATTTGCAGCTGCCATTTAAAGGTGGTATTCCTAGTTTTGTTACGGGGGTGGGGGCCCAGAAAGGTTTTTTTCCAACAATTGTGGTATGTTGTTGAAGCAAATTCTGCCAAGAGCAATGGACGTAACAACGTTATCAATATACAACATTCTGCCAGCTCTGCGAAGCCAAGGGCCAGTAGTATTCACCACCACAGTTGAACCGAGACCTAACTTGTTGGCCTCACCTGGTGTCGCCAAAGATATTACTTCGCCCTTGTAGTGGATAAGAGGTTTCTGCGTCACAGTTCCACATAATTTTATACCTATTTGCAGCTTGCTTGGTAAATGTATTGCCTAAAAGGACATCTACCTCTAAATGGGACAAGTTTGCTCATCGAACCGTCATATTGGTCGCAGGAATGTAACATAACTTCAGCACGATGCCTGGAATATTCCCATATATCAGCGGAATGCGGCCCAACTTATGCTGTTGCCTCCTTACAGCTCTGGTGTTTTTATTATCAAATCGGAGAAATCGCAACAGACTTTTGAAGCGATTTAGAGACATTGGTCGCAGCAAAAAAATGGGTCTCCACTCTCAGGAGACCATAATTCACGTAATCGGTTCCAATTGCTGCGGTGTAGACAGCAACGAGTTAACAACCTGAAGGCCTTCCAACTCAGGGATTGAAGAGGCGTCCACTGTTTCATCACCGTTATTGGGTTTGGCAGGCATTCCATTCAGCAAAACTCGAGTTGCTTCCCTAATTAGTTTCTCTCATGATGATATCCAAAATAGTTGGTGGTTATGAAAAGATCATATGATGTTCCATTCCTGGACACGGTACCTGCTCTTGTATACAACCAAGGTGGGGTTGCGAATAATGGTCTTGCATCTCGTCTATGTGGTGCAGGTGGATGACATCCATACCTGAAAATTCATAATATAAAAAAAAAAAAAAAATCACATCAATATGACACAAGATTTCGGACGAACAAAATGTCAATCAAACTTTCGCAAACCAATTAAGCTACATTAGGCTCAGATGCCAATTTTAGCTAGACACACGGTACATAACCCTGCCATTTTTTCTTGTCAAATGGTTATCAGTAGGGGCAGCCTGGTTGAACAATGACGACCCTCAGCCAACGACCCAGGAGCACGACCTCCTGCCCACCTCGACCCTGGCACGACCCGCAGACCACGTGGCCTTTCTCCTATGGCCTGGCCTTGGCTGAGCATTCTCATTATCAAGACTGTTGTAAGAATGTACAAATCAGCAGATATTTCATACTGCTGTTGCATCAACGTTCAGAACCTGTCTTCATCCTGATGTATCACGGCTGCAGCGTGATCTGGGATTGTAGAATCATATGCGCTTGGAATCAGATAAAGACTCAACTGTCACTTTCATCTCTAATATTTGTCTAAGAACATCAGCAAAGAATACGCGTGCCCTCCGTTGGTTGGCCATGGTTTGAAGGAAATGCTAATAACATCTAAGCGTAATGAACTGCAGTTTCGATTTCTGGAAATATCCCATTTCCCAAGAAAGAGCAATTCCCGGAACCGTTCCAATCCCCTTTTTGTCACAGAATGAATACAGATTATAAAAAGTAATGAAAACAATGGAAACACCTTTATTGTTATTTGAAGAAATAATAACAATTCCCGAAGAAAAACGGGAATAAAAGTGTTCATAGTTAATGAATGTAAATATTTTTTGTGGTTCTCCAGCGTGGGTCCATATAGGACCCCCACTATTTCTCCTGCAAATATCCTCCCATATGTGTTACCCTATATTCGCTAAAATTACAGCGATAACATACATATATGGGGTGAGATAACAAGACATGGCTGATATCGGCTAATATTTTTTTTTACCAACACAAAAAAACCTGCATGGTTTGGGTCAAATTTGACCCCAGGTGTGCCGTTGAGGGTTAAAAGTGTAGAATCGCTGAATTCTTGTGGGTCTCCAGAGACCGCCCCGAGAAATCGGTAATGTTGATTTTGAAGGCAATGGATCACTGAAATATAACCATGCCACTTGAAAGGTAACGATTTGACGAGCCCCTCCACCCCACTGTCAAAGTGATGGACAATCCACAGTGACTTCCATTCTCCATTCAACAACAAGGGAATGAGTAAGGAATTTTGAACGTACCTTGAACCGTTTAAGGTGAAGAATCGCGGCATCTCTTGGTGGTCTCCAGAGACCGAGCAATCGGTAAGTGATTTGAAGCAATGGATCATGAAATATAACCATGCCCTTGAAAGTAACGATTGACGAGCCCCTCCACCCGCCCGTCAAAGTGAGGACACATCCACAGTGACTTCCATCTCCATTTCACAACAAAGGGAATGAGTAAGGAATTTGATACTACCTTGAACGTTTATAGGTGAAGAATCGCGGCATCCTGTTGGTCTCCAGAGACCGAGCAATCGGTAAGTGATTTTGAAGGCAATGATCATGAAAATATAACCATGCCTGAAAGGTAAGATGACCGGCCCCTCCACCGCCCGTCAAAGTGATGGACACATCCACAGTGACTTCCATCTCCATTTCACACAAAGGGAAGGAGTAGGAATTTTTACGTACCTTGAACCTTTATAAAGGTGAAGAATCGCGCTTCTGTGTGGTCCCAGAGACCGAGCAATCGGTAGTGATTTTGAAGGCAATGGATCATGAAAATATAACCATGCCCTGAAAGGTAACGATGACGAGCCCCTCCACCGCCCGTCAAATGATGGACACATCCACAGTGACTTCCATCTCCATTCAACAACAAAGGGAATAGTAAGGAATTGAACGTACTTGACCTTAAGGTGAAGAATCCGGCATCCTTGTTGGTCTCGCAGAACCGAGCACGGTAAGTATTTGAAGCAATGGATCATGAAAATATAACCATGCCCTTGAAAGGTAAGATGAGAGCCCCTCCACCCGCACCGTCAAAGTGATGGACACACCACATGAACTTCATCTCCATTTCACAACAAAGGGAATGAGTAAGGAAATTTGAAATGTACCTTGAACCTTTAAAGGTGGAAGAATCGCGCATCTTGTGTGGTCTCCAGAGACCCGAGATCGGTAAGTGATTTTGGAAGCAAGAGATGCATGAAAAAACCAGTCCTTGAAAGGTAACGATGGCGGACAACGCCTCCACCCGCCGTCAAAGTGATGGACACACCACAGTGACTAAATCTCCATTTCTAAACCAAAAGGGAATGGTTAGTAAGGAGATATTGACCGTTACCCTTGTAATTTCCTGTATATTTAGGTGAGAATTCGTCGTTTTGACATTCTTTTGTGTGTCGTTCAGAGACCGTGGTTTTTTTTGATGCAATCGGTTAAGTTGTTTTTGTTTTGATTTTTTGAAGGCAATGGATCATTGGGAAAACTTATGATACCATTGATTCCTTTGAAAGGTAATTCTTGTGGTTTGATTGGACTTGAGCTGTCTTGTTAATGGTTCCCACTCGCATTGCTTCGCACCGCCCGTCAAAGTGTGGAACACCTCACAGTGACTTTCCATCTCTCCATTTCACCAACACCAGGGAACGAGTAAGGATTTTTTACATACCTTTGAATCCACTCGCTTGGATAAGAGGTGAAAGAATCGGCACTGACATTCTTGTAGTGCGCAACGAATGCGAGAGGCCATTCTTGATGCACATATCGGTACCAGCTGTTAAGGTTAGGGTATGTAATTCTGATTTTGGAAGTCCATGGATCCAGTTCCCAGGAAAATATAACCATGCCTTGAAAGGAAAGATTGAGGAGCCCCCTCCACTCGCAGCAGTCAAAGTGATGGACACATCCACAGTGACTTCCACTCTCCTTTCCATCTCCATTTCAAACAAACAACAGGGAATGAGTTTAAGGAATTTGAAGGTACCTTGGAACCTTTAAAGGTTAGAATCGCTGTGCAATTCTTGTTGTGGTCTCTCCAGAGAAACCGAGAAATCGATAAGTGATGTTTGAAGGCAATGGATCAGGAAAATTAACCATATGCCCTTGAAAGGTAACGATTGACGAGCCCTTCCACCCCCCGTCAAAGTGATGGAACACATCCACAACTGACTTCCATCTACCATTTTCAACATCAACAACAACACAAAACAAAGGAATGAGTAAGGAATTTGAAGTAACCTTGAACGCTTAAATGGTGGTAGAATCCGCTGCACAGATT
>JAXMNL010002134.1:0-13847 GCA_035128595.1 Eptatretus atami
GAGAGATACATTTACGGTTTGTAGAAATGGTTAGAAGCACAATCAAATATAAAAAAAAAACATGAAGATATGGTTCCAGAGATCAACATCAATTTGGAAAGAGCTGTGTGCATGAGACCATAACAGATTCGATATTGTTCAAATTTCACCATTCCATTACATCTCCTCTCTCTCGGCATTCTTACTCCCTCACCTTTGTTTGTCTAGGTGCTCGATGGAAACAAATATACGTGGAATGCTTTGGAAACCTTGTGCCCTGACGAAGTCTGGTCAACACCATGTCTTTAACTTTTAGCCTTCAGAGAAAATCGTTTGCCTTTCTTCGTCAAGGTAAGAAGCCTCATTAACTTCCATCATGCATTTCATGAACTAGGAATACTCGCTCCCTATGAGAGCAGCCAGGGGGTGGGAAGAGGTGCCATGCCTCTGTGCACGTCTGCACCATGCGGATGGCAGTGTAATATTACTAGTACGTGCCGTAAAAAAAAATAAAAATAATAATAATAATAATAATAAATAAATAAATAAACCACACAGGCCGTTTCTTCGCTCTCACGTGCCCGTACGTGCGTGACCCGGAAGTTCGATATTATTCGCAGTTACGATTATTCGCAATTTATTTTAATACGCAATTATTCAATTAGCAGCCAAGGTATTTTACCTTTTCGCAATGTCGTGGCAAGGAAAAACAAAAAGAGAAGAGAAGAGAGAGAAAAAATTTACTTCCTGTTCGGAGCATACCAGCACCTGATGTTACCGAAATTTATACACCGTCTAATATGAAAACGATCATAACTTGGGCCATTGTGTTTATCTATAAATGCGCATAAGAAATCGAGAATTATTAGAATACAACAGTCATCACTCTCGAAGCCCGTACGTTGTAAACCCGTAATGGGAACGCGGCTGAGCTTCCTCTTCCCATCGGCACGCCCATGCAACAACGTGTCTTGTCATTGGTTTGGTAAATAAATGGCCATAACTTGGGAAGCACTTGTCCGATTAATATCAAACCTTGAAAAGGCACATCCTCAGGTCCCCAGCAATATACCTGGCAAGTTTCAATTAGATCGGACCAGTGGTTGTCGAGAAACGGCGGTCACAGACACAGACACAGACACACAGACACACACACGGAGATTGCTGGAATTATAGATAGATTGTTACTGGCAGAGTACCTTCCTTATGGGCAATCCTGGTCCAATTATGCAACACGTTCTTCTGACGCATACCATTATTTGTGCATGTGCGGTGTAGAGGCAACTGATAGCTCTCAGCTCTGTATCGCCAAAAATAACCTGGGTTACATGCATGAAACGGTAACATATCCACTGTTTATATTTCAGAACACCTCACTGCACTGGAAAATGTGGGGACAGGGAATACTGTTCTGTAAATGGTGAAGCTTTGTAATACCCTCCCCCACCTGGAGGCAGTGTTACATAATACACATTTACATAGATCATTTGTGTCCCCCTCCCCACCCTCTCTCAAGACCACTGGTGAAGATAAAAACACCCCGAGACACTAATTGGGGTCATGCTGATCCGATGTAGTAAGTATGGATGTAATCAGCCCAGAACTGTAGGTGTAGCATGACAAACAAACACCGGTCAGTGAATTATAATAAGGATTCTTTCAATGTGGAGTTGGCCAGGGGATGCCTGGCCCAAGTCTTTCATGTACTAGCTAGACCAGGCCTGACTTTTGACTAAGATTAGGACAGGAATTTTGAACTTTTGTCCATTATGCTGGCAATGGCTCGCATACTCATTGCGAAGGACAGCATGGGATCTTTAACATCCACTAACTAATGTCAGCAGACTGGACAGCCAGTTTAATGTCCATCCGAGGAACGACACACACATCGATGAATCACCCTGCCTGTGAAACACCGGCATGACAGTTTATAGCTTGGTCGAGATTCGAACCCAGGCTAGACAGCTTAGAGGCAAGTTTGTGTATCTCCAGGCCATCCTGCCAGATCCCGTGTTAATATATATTAATATTATTATGCCATTATGATGATGCCATTATCATCGGACAGAATTGAATGATTAATTTGTTGTTATAATGAGATTGACGAAAAATCAAACTTGGATGACATAGAGGTTGGAGTCAGGATTGGAGGAAGACGTATGAACAATCTAAGGTACTGTATGCTGACGATACCACTTCCTGGCAGAAAGTAAGAGGACTTGATGAAACTGATGCAAACGTTAAGTAGGAAAGTGAAAAATCTGATCTTTATTTAACCCAAAAGATTGAAATCTTGTTACTGGGAAGATTGACGTGTTCATGTTGGAGATGATCACGCGGAAATGGTGGAAAGTTTCATCTTCCTGGGTTCTAAGATGAAGTGAGTGGAGAATGTGGAGGGGAAATTGATATACTGTTGCATGTGGGGAGTGGGGGGGGGGCAGCAATGTCAGATTGATAAAGATCTGGAAAGATAAACATGTGAAAATAAAACCAAGAGGAGTTGGTGAATGCTCTGGTACTTCCAGTTGCAATGTATGATGTGAGTCAATGGACAGTGAAAAGAAAGAAGAAAGGAAGGAAGAAGAAGATTGACAGTTTTGAAATGTGATTTTGGAGACAAATGTTAAAATCCCCAAAACTGCAGAAGAACAAATAATCAGTGGTTGAAGAGATTTGATCACTTTGTGCATTGGAGGTGCTGATGATAAAACACAACCTGATATACTTTGGGAGCCAACATGCTGGTATGGTCGAGGGAGAAGAAAGAGGAAAGAAGCACACACACCTTGTATCTGTATTTTCTGGATGGATGGGGTAAAGGCTGCACCAAGCTGTCTCTACCAGAACTTCAGGAAGCAATGAAGGATAGGGATGTTTGGATAAATCTGATCACGGATTTCACCAGAGTCGGTCATGACTTCACAGAACTGGTTAGTCATGGTTGTAATATGTTTTTATTCTGGTAGGTGCTTGGACCAGCAACTTTAGCCTATAACACTCGCCATGTGTAAGTTTCATCCAATTTTCTCCAAATTTCCCTCAGGCGAGTAGTAAGTAACATCATTGACCATTAGGAATGGGTTATGCATCGAATAAAGGACAATTGGCCGTAAAGGTGTATGGGCAATATTGCATGTCACACTTGAAGCCATGGCCAGGAGGAATCACAGGTGAGGCCCCAATAACAAGTTATAAACAATCCATGTGCAGTCACAAACATAATAACTTATGGCGAGAAAAATTGGACAGCAATGATAAATCATTCATGCATAGACGCATTTAAGCACCTTATGAGGTAAAGATCAGCACGGCAAGCTAGCAGTCTACCTCGAGCCTAGCAAGTCATATGCTCAGATCCATTGTCTATTTGGGTGTGATAAGCATAATAGCCTCAAGGATGTCGGGTTTCCTCAAATTTCCTTCAGTTTAGTGTTGGACAACAGTAGCGACTGTTCAAAAAAGGTAATCATATGTGTTGGACAGAATTACTGATCATGTGTGGTTCTAATATTTTACTTCTGGTAGGTGCCACCACAAAATGCATGCTGAGCTATTTATACACCTTAACATGGAATTCGTCAAGGTGGAAATCCCCTTAGAGAAGGGGTGGGGGGGGGGGGTGATTGAAGTCACTGCAACTTCCATCTTGTGACCCTCGTCCCCTTGCAAGTTTGGTTGAGATTGCTTTCTTACTGCGATACATTACTTGTTACTATCCAGAGACAGACAGACAGACATACATCATACACACACCAAATTGCTTTTTAGTGGATCCTCTCCATCAGGACAATAAATAATATCTTTGATGGTGATCTTTGTAATCAGTGGTAAAAAAAATACGATCCTGCATCAAAGGACGAAGGGCATGTTGGTTGTGGATGATGATTGCTGCTGGCTATCAAAATGGAGTTGAATATGTTTTGAATGTGCTTTTTTAAATACTATCTGCACTTCGTAGGATTCTGGATATTGATATCTATGAATCAGTGGTCTCCAACCAGTCAATCGTGATCGCAGGTCAATCGCAGAGTCTTGAACGTCGATCTTAATAAAAATATTTTAAACAAACAACAAACAAAAAAATATATATATGTATATATATATATGTATATATATATATATCTATATATATATATATATATATATATATATATATATAATATAGTATATCAGGGGCTGCAAAAGTAGGTATACAGTAAGGACTGTACTTGTTTTATTACTGTATACCTACTTTTGCAGCCCCTGTATATATATACTAGCATATACCGTGCTCCATGCCTGTGTTGGCCTAGTGGTTAGGGTGGTGGCTTGGGATTCCAGGGTCCTGAGTTCAAGCCCCGTTGGCTGCTGAATTAACACCAGGGGTGACAGCCTGTCACCTCCGAGGTCGGCGAAATGAGTACCATTGTACTGGTCCGGTGTATGCCCAGTTAGAATAGGTGTACATATCCCTGTGTGTTTGTAAGAGGCGACCAGGGTTGGCGTCAGGGAGGGCATCAGCCATAAAACATTGCCACAAAAAAGCCCAACCCCTGCACAGCGGGAAAAAAATGGTGTAAAAAACGGTCATTTTAATACTACCGTGCTCCGCACGGAGTTGAATGGGTGGCAAAAGGTGGATGAGGCATAATAGTTTGATTTGGGAAGCTGGGGAGGGTGTCATTAGGATGTGATGCACTATGGTTACCTGTCCTTAGTTTTCTAAAGGACACCTGTAGATGACATTTTGGGTGAGTGTCTTGTTGCTGAATAGTCTGTGAGAATTATTGTCCACTTTGATAGATATATAGGAGTAACCTCTTGCACGTGAAAATGCAACATATAGTTGGCCATGGGAGAACACAGGATGGAGGTATATTCCGAGTTTGTCAAATGTTTGGCCTGGGATTGTTTATGGTCATCGAGTATGCGAGTCTGACTGGAAATTGCATCCTCTGCAATGTGACTGGAAGGTTGCATCTGATGGGGCAAGTTAACATGATATAGGCTAGCCTAGACTGAACAGGAGCAGTGGAGGTGACTGAAGAATTAGAATGCAAATTTCAATGAACGGCACTTTTTGGCGCACATCCGACGATCGAAACCGCTTGCCCGCTTTAATTTGCAGACACACCACGCAAGACACAACACGGTAACGATGGCGTTGATATTGACAATTAATGTAGATGAACGGCAGTTGTTTGGGTGCATCGACAATCGAACACCTCTTTAATTTGAACAGTTAACATGCACCCTTCAAGGTAGGATTCTATTGTCGGACACCATGCTTTCGAAGAACAAAGAAAGAAGAGAATCCGGGCAATGAAGGGATGACTCATACCCGTTCCTGTCCCCCTACCTTCAGATTATAGCCTTGATGTTATCTGGACGGAGGCCTATTGCAATTATTTTCGGGTGTTTTTTAATATGTACGTTGGTTTCAGACACAAATTGACAGTCTAAGAGGGCGTGTTCAGTCCGGGAAAGAGCCAATCGGGGTACATCATGTTGCAGAGTTCTGGCGCTCATTATTCCCCTCCTTCCACGCTGATTTTTAAAAATGACAACCAATGCTGATGTTCTGAGCTATACTATTTATTATCAGTGTGTTTATTTTTCAGTGTTTGATGCAATGAGTACCCTTACTCGAGTTCTATTTTTTGGATAGACGGCACACTTACCGGAAAGCAGTTCAGCGATGGCGACCGAACGGGAATAAATGCGGCGTCGATGGGGTTGAAAATCTTGTGAAGCCACGTGTCATCCAATTCCAGTTTAGAATTTACTGCATCGTCTTCGTCACATTAAGAAACCCAGTATATGGGAAATGAAGCACATTCCTGCCAGCGGTTTCGAGGAGAAACGTCAAAATACGCGCAGACGTTAACAAAATAATTTTTTTTTTTAATAAATCTTTACTTTATATACAATGTTTCTTGTTACATTTTTTGTGTCAAATTCACCTTCTGAGGTAGTCAAGCATGTGCAGAAGAGGGTTTTACATTGCAGACGCTGTTTTCGAGGAGTGGCATTACGCCTCTCGGCGTGACGGTCTGTCGACGACAGACGTGAATGAACGTCAGCGAATGACCGATGATGTCATGACGGAAAGTTATGCCTCTCAGCGGTGACGTCACACGTCGCCATGCAAACGATGTAAAAATTAGAAAATCACCCCAAATTCCCAAACCTGTCTGTCTGGCGCGATCTCACATAGCATGCTGTTCATTAGACCACAGGCACCCACATGCCGAAGTGGCGACAATCCGTCGGCAGTTTTGGAGGAGATACGTCAAGTACACCAGACGTTAACAGAAATTATATATATACATATTGTTGCAGGCCAGGGACAGTGGTGAGAATGACCGCTAGGTGGGGGAAGTTACGTTCGTCTCCCACCAGACTCCCGGAATTGTAGGCGTCGCTCACGATAACTCCGTGAGCGGCGGGTCGTTTAACCGACCCGTGGACGCCAATACTCCCGCGTGGCGTAGGGTCTTTTTGTCTAGAACCAATTTACCCAATTAACCATGTGGTGTCGTCTACCGAGGGAACCACCCTCGCACGTCTTGGCTCAAACCAGGTCTCTTCTACCGACTGCGTAGAGTTCCAACTACCAACTACAACTCTGGTTGGGGTGCAGTCGAGCGGAACTCGCCAAAGCCGTGCCGCTAGGATGAGCAGATTATCGGGTATAAAAACCCGCTGAACTTCAGATCCGAACCATGCTGGACCAATGAAGGAAAAGACGAAAACGAACTGGGAACATTTCTGCAATAATTTATTTTAATAAACGAAGAAATTTATGTGGCACAGAAACAGGTTATTGGGTGTTATCAGGGGAAAGAAGAATATGTAGTGGCGACAATTTACAGCAACTTACAAAAGAAAACAGAGCAGACTTACGCGGGAAATTAATACAGCAAGATTACAACGATCGAAAACACATACGTTTCTACTTATAGACTGGCACCACACACTCAGACACACACTCGGACACAATAAACCCAGTGAGGCAAAGGACTTTTGCAGCCAGGGAGGGAGGCGGGCTGAGGTCGCAGTTCTTTCGAGTACCTGAGTCTCGGGAAAGGAATGATCCATGGTGCGGCACTGCCAACAGTCGTGCAGTCAGGTCCACAGCGCCCCGTGTGGAGTCGGGGTCGTGGAGGAGCTCGAGTGGCCGGGCCCAGTAGTTGGGCCGTCGGGGCGAGACGTGAGCGAGCCAAGCAGTGGGGACCCTTCGTTTTCCACCAATCTCAGCTCCAAGCACAGAACGAACACCCCAAATAACTCAAGACTGAGGATGGTGTCATGGTTTATAGACCTCCCTCAGCGGGGCGGGGCTTGGTCAAACTGACGTCACTGTCCACCTGATTGGACGGGGCTCCCATGGTTCCGCTTTCTGGTGGGGCTCGGCCAGGCACCGGCGAGGCCGCCCATCCACGCGTGTGGACTCGTCAAGAAAGAGTTGGAGCGTTTGGAGAGCCGAATAGGAACTGCGACAAGCGAAGATTCTGTCTCGAAAAAAGAGCCGCCAGAACAACAGGTGGACCGTGGTACGTTGTTGCGCGAAACCGAAGGCTGCAAGCGCCCGGGTACCGTGGATCGCATTGGAGGATGGGATATAAAGATTTATTACCCTACTAAAATAAAACATCGCAACGCACCCTTCAAATTCCACTTCACACAAGGAGGGTTCTGTCTACACATATACTTAACGGCATAACTGATTTGGACACCTGTTTGTTGTTGCGTACGGTTCCTCGAACCGTAAACATAATTATATATATATATATATATTATATATATATATATTATATGTATATGTATATTATATATATTTATATATGTATAGTATATGTATATGTATATTATGTTTGTTTATATATATATATATATTATATAATATATATTATAATATAATTATGTATATGAGGCGCTGCGAGGAGGGTGATGTAAGGGGGCACACCGCCATTTTTGGAGTTAATGCCATATAGCACTATTTTAACCTCCCCTATCATCCGAGCTACACATATCATATCATTAAAAATGTGCTTACATCACTCTCTCCTCACGGGCCTCATTATATATTTAGGTGTAGAGAGAGAGTGGGAAAAGGCAAGATTCTGTATGGTGGATTTATTTAAAACTGTGCTGGCCGTGGGTTGCAAATGCAAGCTGCTGGAGTTTTTTTTAATAATAGCTAAATGTTGGTGCATCTGGGCCAATACGAATTATTTACGTTTAAATGAACCAATTATCCATCTGTGATGCAGTCACCGCTGCTGCTGCCAGTTGTCAGTTCTCATTGTTGTTGTCAAACCGCCGAAAATGGAATATGCTGCTTTTCATTTTCATTTTTTGTTGTTTCTAAGATTAATTTCCTAAACCAAAATTATGATGAGAGCCAGGACGGTCCAAGAGGAGGGCAAAAAAACCTACAATTCACAGTGAATCGGTAAAAATTCACTTTCCCAATTTCCAAATTGGGAAGAGAATTTATTTTACAAATATCAAAAACAAGAGATCTATCTCATTTGTCACCAGTGTGTAGCCTTGTAAAAGAGGTAATTTGAACGACATCACAAGACAATGCAAGCAAAATTTCAAGAAATTTCCCTTTAAACAGCATGATTAGATGAAGAAGTGGGGAGTTAAAGGCAGGTTTGAAAACTCAACAGTCACTCTTTAGAAACCTGTGGCTAAAGGCAAGGCTAGCACAGAGGCATCTTTTTGCATAAGCCATCTGCTGGCAAAACAATAAGAAACATTTCTGATGGCGAGTTTATTCAGGAGCTATGACGGTTGCTGCCGACTTGTTTCAACGCCTTTAACAACAAAGATGAAATTATGCAACCATCAAGGGCGTGCCGCTTGGCGCTTCAACAGTATCCAGAAGGGTGGAGTCGTTGTCACGATGTGGTGTCAGAATACACCAGACTTATCAGACTATGAATGTTTCTCTCAACTGAGTTTGATAAATCGATTTACATGAAGGATGTGACCAGATGATTATTTTCATTCACATGGCATTTGAGAGACACGACAAAGACTTTCTCACTCTTTTTGCCACTCAGAGAAAGGACAGAGGGAGGTGTCTTCAACTAAGTTGAAAGGTATGTAACTGAGAAAAATCGTTCCGGTCAAGAAACTGATTTAAATCAGAAACGATGGTGAACCGGCATGTGGGTGTCAATTGCAGGCTTTGTTGCACTTTGCAGAAATGATCCTAATTCCTCCCTTTGTCAAGTACCACTATGTTATCCACCAAAAGCGCTAGTGAGCAAGGTTATCAACTTTTCTTGTGTAATCACAGGTCATAGATAAGATCCATCACTCAATTCGTGTCAGAGCTTGCACATCACTCCAAATTGTTACTTAACGACTTGTGTTGCACCTTGTTGTTGTCCTCCACTCCTCTTCCCCTTATAAGGGGTGAGGTGAATGGTCACCAGCTGCCTGTTCTGCTTGACCACAAATACTACTCCACTTCCTGCCTCAAGCCACAATCTCTCACTCTCCAACCACCCCTACCTTTATGGATTCTCTCAACACAATACTCCCTCTCAACTGTGGTTTACCTTTTCTCCTACCTTGCTTCTCAAAGGTATCTGCTCTCTTGCATTCACTGCTCCGCCCTCATCGCACAAAGGGCAGAGCCACCTCGGCCTTGCATTTTACCGTATCCGCCTCAAAGCTCATCTGTACTATCTCCTCCTCAGTTCAATCCATCCTCCTTCTTATCCACCTCTACACTCTGCAATCCTCCTACCAGTGTTCTCACAACATGCAGCCTCTGCTGTTGTGTCTCTGTCACGTGTGCCAACATTCCCGCCGTAACGGTAGGCCCCGGCTTACACATACATCAGAACCTTCCCGTCTATTTCCTTGATATAATCAGTATTTTTGTATGCTATGAATCCCGTCCACCCTCCTCCCTGTATTCGCACCACTGAATCCCTCTGCACCTCTGCCTCGGATGTCCATCCCCGGGTAACTGTTCTCCAAGATACTCAACCTCTTTCCCTTCCTGATCTCTTCCCCTCTCACCGGATGTTCATTTATTTTTCTCTGCCTACCTGACCCACATACCTCATTTGTTCTCCATACTCATCTTTCAGCGCCATGCTTCAAATGCCTCCTTACACTCCCAAGTTATTCCTAACATCTAACCACACTGTCCACCACAAACACCAGATTGTCCGCACACAACACCTCCAACAGAATATACCTCACATTTGGCCTTCCTACTTACCAGCTCCATCACCATGAAAAGATTAGTGGGCTGAGAGAGCTTCCCTTGTCAAACTGATGTTCCACGCTGATCCTGCTTCAGACATCCTAGAAAACAAGCTTATCCCTTCATCCCTTGTACATCCTTCCAGCAACCTAAGTTCTGCTTCAGCACTTCCATCCTCTCTGTCAGCCATAACCATGTTCTCGGGACAATGTCGTAGCCCTTCTCCAGGTCACAATCCAACGCTATTTCCTTGCAACGCTCCAACCTCTTCTCTCACCAGCTGTCTCAAGCGTGACATCCCAATCTGTCACCCTCTTACCCTTTTAAAGCCCCGCTGCTCTTCACTGATCTCATGTCCATACTCTCCTATTCCCCGAGAATCCTCTCCAGCATCTTATGATGTGACGTAGGACATAATGCCCTGTACTTCACCCAGATCTTGAACACAATCACCTCCGCTTCCATATCGAACGATACCCTTGTGCCCACTCCTCTGGAATTGAACTCTATCAGGCGACATTCCATACCTCTTTGTCCACCTGACTTCAAACTCTCCCTCTGAAAATTATTATCTCTGTACACTCATCGATGCCTGTGCTCTCCTTCTTCATCTACTGAATGCCATCTGACACATCCTCCTCCATGATTCTACCAACTCCTCTTCCCCTCTACAAAACAAAGCTCCTGCTCTACCGTTGCTTTCTCCGCCAGTTCAAACAGCTCTCTGAAATCTTCCACCCTTCACTGTTTGCTCCCTCTGTGTCACTAGCCTCCCCATCCCATCCTATCACTGCCCCCCCAATTCATGTCCTTAACCATCTATCATCCTGCACAGCCAGTTTGTAACCATCTCTTCCCCATCTGCTTCCAACTTGTTTGTAGACCTCCTCCGTAATACATTCCTTACCTTCTCTACAGCTCTCCTTGCTGCCTTCTTCTTCTGCTCATACAGGTGTAGCACCCTGCATCCGCTGCCTCCCCTATCATATTTATCTTTTATACCCCTTCCAAACCTCCTTCTTTCACGAACCACCTTTGGCTACCTCCTCCATCCACAGTGCCTGGTTTCTCATCCCGAGACGATGCACCCTTTCTTGATGGTCCTTCCAGCAAAACTTCTGCAATCCTCTAAATGCCTCTCCTCCTCCAAAACCTTCTGCTCTTCGCTGAAGTTGCTAATATCCTCGCCCTCATCTTCTCCTTGTACTCTAGATGACGTTCCGACCTGTCCCCCACTAATTGCTTTCCAATCTTGTGGTTTTCCCGTTTGAAAGAAATGACCAGCTTGCCATCCCAATTCGTTGCCACGAGTCTCCCAGCTACTCTTTAACCTCTCCTTTCCTCGCCCCACCCAAGCTTACCAACACCTTCTTCTCACCCCTCTCACTACTCCACATTTGCACGTTAAAGTCCCCGCGATGCACAGGCTCACTCACTCAACCGTTCACATCATCCTATCCAGTGCGTCCTGAGATTCTGCTCTCCATCCAAGCACATTCCTGTTTGTGGCCCATATACTGACATGAACACAACCATTTGCTTCTGTACCACCACCAATTGCCAGAACTACCCGTCCCATCATCTTATCCACGCTGACCACCCATTGCTGGCTGTCTTTCTGATACGATTATTCGCCACACATTAATCTTAATCCGACACCATGTGCATAAGCTTGTAACCTCCTACCACTGCTCGCCCTGTCTCTTTCATCTTCCCTTGGTCTCGCCTGCACACCCAACTCAACCTCCTTCTCTGGCATCATATCTACCACCTTGACTCCTCTCCCCTCCATTGATCCCCATTTCAACTACTAGCTGGACTTCGCTGTGAACGCGGTGCCCGCCCTGGCAGAGGCAGTACGCATCTTAAATCAGTTTGGGGACGCTTCGGTCATCAAACAGGCAGTGCAATCGGGCTGACCTGCTGGACTACTACTCTGGCTGCTGCCCTCCTGTGGTGTGCACGGTGGCGCATGCACACCACACACACACACACACACACACACACACCATCACACACACACAATCACACACACCATTTCCGCTGCTCGCCTTCCCCTTGTTCTCAATTTTTATCCCTCAACACTCTAACTCCTCTATATCCACCCAACTTACTTCTCCTTCAAGCCGACTCGGCTTCTCTCAACAAAGTAAAAATAATAATTCTTTTCAAAGTAAATTCCCGCAAAGTAAAATTTTCAACCAAATTCCCGCATTCAGTTCGACCTTGACTCTCTTGCACTCCTCCTCTCTCTTATTGCACATCTTGTGCAGAATCTCTGTCAAGCCTTATGCTTCGGCACTCACGGTGGAGCTCATCCTTCATGGCATGTGAGGTGGTTAAGTTGAGGAAAAGTTCTCGCAGAGATTATTTTTAGATTTCTGGAATCTGAATTGTCGGTTTCTTAAATCAACAAGAAATGAGATGTACAGCGAGCTATCAGAAATATGTGGTTGCTGGATTGGGTTTCTTAGCCATTACAGTGAAATTGAGTGAGCTCGATCGAAAACTGCAGTGAGGGAGAGACTTGTCCACTATGATGAGTGCAATGATTGCGTTCAAGTTGAAACTGGCCATGGTCCTCTCAGTTACAGAGCCAATCTGACAAAGCATTCCCAATCTGGACAAAATCCTACAAAATGTCAAATAGAGGGTTCATCCCAAAAAATATAATGACCCCTGAACAGCTGGAAAAGGAAATTCCAAGCAGATTGAATTCAGGGAGGTAATAAGATGGAACAATCATTGTGTTGTCCAAATCCATTTCCTAATTGACATTGGAGAACTGACAGCAAAATTTATCAGGTGTTGAAGCAAAGCAGTGACTGGACAAGGAAGATAATCACCATGCAAAATGACATAGAGCTGAAGCTGTCAAGGACAAGACTTTATGGACTTGTAAACGGCGAGAAGTCCACTCTTCTGACATCCTGTGCACTTCAAGTTGAAGGCTACTTTGGTTCCACATACCTTGTGATGATAGCTTTTTCCCAGGTGATCACATAATACATAGTTCACATTCATCTCATAGCTGGCCATCTGATGGAACTGTATGAGACTGCCGCATCTTAAACAACGACTCCAGAATAGTATGCAAGCAACCGGTGTCACATGAATGTGAGTGTATGCTAGAGTACATTGTTGGGGTTTATAAATTGGATTTTTATTTTTAGGGTACAGTCGATCTGTGTTGCATTTAATTCTAAAAGTGTCTGTGTTTAAAAATGTTGGAAGCTACGAATCTAGAGTAATCCAAAGACAACCTTCACATTTGGCCTCTAGTTAGCCTTAAGGCAGGAATTGCCAAATTTTGTTTTGACATTCGAAAAACATAAAGTTAAACCTGCCTGTAAATCATGTGTCAAACCTAAACAAGGGCTTGATTTGTTTACTTTATGAAAGTAACCTTTTTTTTTGAGATCTTTTTAGATCTAAAAATTTAAACATGTTATTATTATTATTATTATTATTATGATTTTTAATCGAGCTTGTGAAGAGCTATTACTAGTCCGCCGAACAGATAGGACTAGTGGATGGCAAAAAGGACGCAGTAGAGAGAGGTGGAGAAGGCCAAGACAGAGACAGCCATAGATAACGATGGTGTGAGGAGATGGGGACACATGGTGAAGACAAAGATAGAACAGAA
>JAXMNL010002135.1:0-13846 GCA_035128595.1 Eptatretus atami
AAGATACCCCAGAGAAATTGCATTCCTCTCCCTTCCACCCCACCCACCTTTCTCCTAACCTCTCCTTTTTTAGGTCATCTCTTACCGAGATGACCTAATAAAGCCGGACCAAATGTCCGTCCGTACGTCCGTCAACAATTTTTCTTTCCGATCTTGAGAAACTTAGTATGGGTAGAGTCATGAGTGTTGCACAACGATATAACTTTTGTCCGGGTTCAAGTCAGGGTCAAGTCACGAGATCACATAAGTTATAAAAATCGCCATTTTCAAACCATCTAGTCTGCCATTCTACAAGATATTCGGCAACTGTTTATTGATTATATAGTAAAAAATATTATCTTGTATCTAACCGACAGATTTTTGAATTTCCTTCCTGTTTGGCCGCACGTAACCTGGAAGATGGTCAAAAACACCTCCCGGTACAAAGAACTTTTACTTCGATCTGATGAAATTTTGTATGTGGTAGAGGTCGATGAGTTATACCCAACGACATATTTTTTCCCGGATTCGAGGTCAGGGTCAAGGTCACGAAAGTTGTGAAAGTCGCCATTTTCAAAACCTATCTTGTCTGTCATTTTAGGAGATATCTGGCAACGGTTCATCGATTATGATAGTAAAAAACATTATAGAGATGACCGTCACCCCCACACGGGGTAATTTTTCCCTCCATTTTCTCCCATATCTTATTATTTCTTCCATATCCACTCTGTTCTTTCCTCACCCTGTGTTAATTAATTTCTGCATTGGTTACTTGCTCGTAAACATGGCTTTGTTCACGTTCCTTGTGGTGAGGAAAAAATGAGTTGGTTGTTGCGATTGGGAATACTGTATAATTGGTGTGCAAAATATCTGGGCAGCCTCAGAACATGGATGATTTGATTGTGGAGCAAAGCCTTCTTGTCAAACCTTCCTTTTTAATTTTTTGGTTCGCGGGTGCCAGCAGTGACCACTATTTTCGTTGTGTCTGTTCTGTCTGTCTGTCTGTCTGTTGTGACTCTCTCCAGAGCATAGCTCCGTAATGTTTATGCGATCTTGATGAAACTTGTGACACAATCTAGATATCATGGTCGAGTTGTCTTTTTGTATGAGGGCGTCCCACGCCACCTTGTGGGCGAGCCACGCCCACTTGAACTTTTTTTTTCTCGCATTTTTTTTCTCGCAATTTATTTCCTAGAAGCTGTGCGTAATGTCCATAAGTACAACATATAAAAAATCCGATTTGATTTAGTCAATTTTGACGGAAGAGATAGGTTTTTACGGTAGGGCTTCCTCAAAAGCTTCACTAACTCAATTGTACCTATCGTGCATTGTTCAATAATTCCTGCGAACCATCGTCGCCTCCTGGCTTGTATTTTACTTATTATTTTTAAATACCTCCACCATGTATAGTGGGTGAGGTTGTGTTTTGCTTCTTTATCTGTCTGTGAACAGGATATCTCAAAAAGTAGAGGATTTGGCCGCATTTGGTGGCGGGCAGGGGAGGGGGGGGGGGTGACAGGATGAAATGATTAGATTTCGGTGAAGATCTGGATCCGATACAAGAATTTTAAATGATTCTTCACCTTCGAGAGGCCAAAATCGATATACACTAAACCCTCAAATATCGTGGGGGTTACGTTCCTGGAAAATGCTGCAATCATGAAAAGCAAGGGTCATGGGAATGGGGGGGGGGGGAGAGGGTGAAGGTTCCTGGGCTTCAAGAAAAATATGGAGGAAGTTTGGTGGCAGCCAGAAATAACTGCATTACAATTTAAATAAACATGTAAAATAAATATAAAACCATGTTAAATTGAAAAAACAAGTAAATAAAATAAATATTGTGTAAAATAAAGGAAACAAGACTTTTACCTTTTAATTTATTCTAAAATAGTGAGGTGGGTGAAGGTAAGAAACATTGCATACTACTCGTACTGTACTCTTCCGGAAATAGAAAACACAAGACTTAGCTCAGGACAATGATGCTGTGAGACATGGAACTTGTGGGTAGCCGTGATTGACTGGACCTCCGGCTGCCTCGTTGAAATGTTGTTAAATGCTCAATGATTTCCCCATATGACCGGTCCACTCAAACGTACCTTTTTTATTTTTATTTATTTATTTTTTCTGTTTGGTCCTCGATCCAAACATTAAGGGGTTTTTGTCCATTCTTTCAATATGAGAATCATGAGACAGGAATGACACTTTTCGCTTTACGGAGCTCTGGCAGTAACACTTGAATAAATATTTGACTCGCTTTCATGTTACCGCACAGTCGATTAATCGGCTTGTAATGGCAGCCCACAGATGCCGCATTTTCACCTCCTCACAATCTAACAACTCTATCTTTTTACTCAACATCATAACCTTTCTCTGCCTTTTGCACAACTCACCTTGTCCATCGCTTTACATTTGGGCTTATTAGAAACGGTGCACGAAAAACGCCAAAAGGCTAGTAATGGGAGGTAATCGTACACGTAGACACAAACAATGACTCATCTCAGCTTAAAATCCGCATTGGCTGAAACGCGTCATATTGGAACCCACGATGTTTGGGGTTTACTATACAGCATTATATTTCAAAATTGTGGACAAGTATTACAAAACTAGGTGGATGAGTGGGTTAGGTACATGAACAAGTGCATTAGCTTTGGTTCAGATCCGACCTATCAGTGGATACACAATGTAAACTGTTCAACTTGGCGAGGTATGTGCTCTACCGAGAGCCCGTTCTAGTTCTTCCAGTTTCTTCTTTGGATTTGTAAGCAGTTAAGGTTAATGTATCTAACGTAACGCTGTTAATAAAAAAATATGACTATACTTGCTCATTGGGAAAGTTCGGTACATTTGGGCCTAACTTAATGTTGTACAGTAGTTGCAGTCTCCAAAATGTGACTTTAAGCAAATCGTGTTTCCCCAGGAATTAATCTATAACTGGAATTTGGTTCTTTTGAACATTTTCTCTTCAGGAAAAAAAAATAAATAAAAGTTGAAATGCTCGACGAGACGACATTCCCTACAACTTGCCAAAGTCTTGCTAAACTTCAGGTTCGTGTTCCGATTTATGTTATGCAGTGTTCAAAATGTAACATTAAATTGACATAAAGTAGCTCCTCAATTCTAGACTGACATCTAAATAGACAGAAAAATTGAACAATTTGCTTCGTGCGTGGGTAATAACACTTACAGTGATGTTGTGGAGAGTTATTTGTAGAGCTGGGTTGGGGTGCAGTTAATGGGACAACCAATTGCTCTCTCGACATCAACCGCTCGTTCTCCGGCATCAAAATGCTTGAAAATTTCATTTCTAAACGAATTGTTTTTCTTGTTTTCTTACGACCAGACTCGCTACGATAACTTATTGAACGTTTTCGACCCTCTTTATAAAGATGTGAATCGTGCTTCAACAACATTGAAATGGCGTGATACAACCATTCAGTGTCTCTCCGTGACACAAAGTGGTTCACCGTTTCCCCCTGGAAACTACGTAATAGCAAGCATTGCGCTGTTAAAAACATATATTCCCTATTGTATCTGCGACGTTATACATGAAATGACGTTAACCGAAGTAACATTAAGTGAGGAATACTTAATATATTGTTATCTGAAGTCACAATGGTGCATTGTGCACTTGGCAAATTAAAAATTAGAATTTCAAATGTCATTCGAAGGAATAGTGTATGTTGCCTTGTCTGAAAATGGGCACGTGTTGTATTTTACTGAGTGCAAAAATTAATGGTATCGTTACAAAATGTATGCTTCATGAAGGTTTCACATGTGGTGTGTGGAGCAGGCGGACACATAAGGAGATCCGTCCAAATGTAGTGACGCCATCAGTCAGGCAGGATTTGGAGGCAGTAGTCCCTTCTCCCAATCTAATGGTGAGCAGGAGGTGATTCCATCCTCATCCCCACCTCTTTCTACCCATACCTAATGGTTATCAAAAGGTGATTGGCACCCCGGCTCTGTACGAGACCTCACTAATCGCATCAAAATGTGTTGCCACAGTGACTCGGAGAAAGGTCATGAATTGATACGAACCAGTCAGAGTACGGTACTTGTGTCATTTTCAGGACCTTAAGGATGCCTCTCCCACAAGAATGTATGTAAGTTGACCACACTTATAGAAAAGACAAAGGGAATGGTGAGCGGAAGAGGGCAGGTCATTGTGTGGGTTGGGAATGACTGCAGAAGATGAAGACCTTTCTGATCTTGCAGATACTTTAAACTTCAAAATCAATGTTGAGTGAGGAGAGGATGAGGGGTTGCTTATGAAGCATCCTCTCCCCTACGTGAGCAAATGAGGTTCTTATGACCCCGAATAAGAGGAAAATAATCCCACTAAAAGCTCTCTCAGGAAGAGGTCATAAAGTTTTTCTTTAAACAATACCTTGAGGAAAATGTGGTGTAAAAAATAAATAAGGATTATTTCCCAAATCTACGTACTTTTCTCCAGCTGCCAAAAGGTACGATTTAATGCTGCTTAAGCTGGAAAAGAACGAAGAGCAGAGAAATAAAAAATTTAATACTACAACGAAGTAGATTTAAAGGTTTTAAATAAATAAATAATTTTAAATGGTGGCATCCAGGTGCATCAATCCCTGAGTCCAAGTTCATGTTGAACCAGTGCTTGCTTGCTTCAGGAGACTCATGCTCACCAGTTAATGTGAGACCGAGGACGTTGATGATTTAAAGGTTTTTATTTATTTTATTTAATTCTTTCTTTCTTTTCTTCTTGTAAAGAACTTTGGATGTCATCCTCATCTGGTTGTATTATCTGTCTTTTTTAATGCGAGGGGAACCTATATTGTGCCTTTATTGGTTGTGGAGGACTATCATGTGCTTTCTGTTTCTATGCCATATTTGTTTGGTAAATTGAAGGTTTTTTTTTTGTTTGTTGTTTTTTTCGGTGTTCATTTATGGACTTTCATACCTTTACTGAGAGAAACAAAAAATGTGCTGATTATAGATTCTGCACGAGTTATTGCCCATTCTGCTATTTATAAAACCAGAATAGACAAATTGGTGAGTAGAAGAAATGAAAGTATGAAATTGGAGCATGCTTCCTATTTATACCAGACTCAGTAGTGTAATGTTCTATATCACGATAGGTTCTGACATCAAATCCTTCCTCTTCTGCAATACCTTCATTTCTGATCATCAATTTGGATTCAGAAGAGGTCACCCAACCTGGACTTGCTGCTTCTGCTTACCCAACAACGGATTGAGGTCCTAAATGACAAACATGAGATCAGAGCCATCTCCTCAGACACATAGCGAGCTTTCGAATACAGTCTGGCATCCCGCACTGCTCACCAAACTCTCTTATGGTATCCAAGGCAATCTCCACTCATGGCTCGTGGACTTCCTCTCCTGTCACAGTCAACGCCTGGTTCTTGATGGAATTTCTCTCATCTCCTCTTCCTGTCCAGGATGGAATTCCTCAAGGCAGTGTTCTAGCCCTGTGCTTTTTACCACTCAAGCCCGAATTGGGCTAAGGGGTCTTGTCGTCACAGGCGTTGTCCGGCGGGTATCCGGGCGTCCGTCCGGCGTCTGTCAACTTTTGGTTTCCGTCAATTTCGAGGAGAACGCCTTGTCCGATTAAATCCATTTTTGCAGGGTATGTTGGGGTTGAGTAGAGAAGGTTCCTTTCGAAAATGGCGTGCTGTGATTTTCAATGTGGCCTCCATGGCAGCCATCTTTAAATTGGTTTCCGTCGATTTCGAGGAGAACGCCTTGTCCGATTAAATCCATTTTTGCAGGTGTGTTGGGGCTGGGTAGAGGAAGGTTCCTTTCGATATTCAGTGCGATGCGATATCCAATGTGGCGGCTAGGGCAGCCATCTTGAATTTGGTTTCCGGACAATAACTGAGAACGGCTTGACAGATTGATTTTATTTCATAGGGGTATAATGGGGGTGGTTAGACTTTAGAGGAAGGTTCCTTTCGATAAACAGCACAATCCGATATCCAATATGGCGGCTAGGGCAGCCATCTTGAATTGGTTTCCGGACAATAAGTTACGAATTTGAATTCAATCGCACACAACATACAGGTTCCCTTAGTCAGCTATGTCGATAAGTGCATGTTCCCTAGATAGCTCACCTTCCATTGTTTTAAATGTTCAGAGATCGATTAGATGCGCTGCGGATCGATTTAATAATTAGGAACGAAACAATGGAGACGTCCCTCCCCCTCTTCTTGCGAAGAGGAAGAAGAACCATCCCGTGACGTCAACAACTCCCTCCCACCCGTGTTGAGCGGGGGTGGATCACGAGGTATGAGTCACGCCGGGTGCGGGGGAGGGGGTGCAAAGGATAAAGAGGACATCTTTTCTTTGTCAAAGAGAGTCCTAAAGATTCGTAAAGAGTCCGTGGTAGGGCTGAGTTCGTGGGAGTCCCGTGGCAGAGTTCGTGTGCTGAGTCCCGTGGGAGGGATAAGCTTTTTGCTTCGGCAGTTGGGGGAGTCGGAGGAAGCCAGAAGCCAAGAGCTGCGTGGAAGGTCCGGGCGTCGCGAAGGAGACGCGAGCTGGAGGCGCAGCCTTGCTGCTGTGTCGCGCAAACCGCGCGTTCGTGTGGAGAGAGCCGGAGAGAGCTCGCCTGCCCACGGAAGGCCCGAGCTCGACCGCGGCTACGCTAGCTGCCGTGGGGAGGAGCATCGCGGGTCGCCCAAGCGCGTTTGTGTGGAGGAAAGCCGGAGAAGAGCTCGCCTGCCACACGGAAGGCCCGAGCTCGACCCGGCTACGCTAGCTGCTGTGGGGACGGACGTCGCGGGTCGCCCAAGCCAGACACCACGAGGGTGCAGGTAACCTGCAACGGTCTTGTGGGACTCGTTCGGTCTGCCAAGTCCCACGCCATAAAGACCCAAGAGGTCCAGTCTGACCCCATTGCCTTTGATGGGGTCTTTTTCCTGCTTTTCTTTTGAATGAATGTTTGTGGTGCCGAGTCCCGTAAGTAAAACTGTGTAAGTGACTGTACATTAATAATTGCTTATAGACGGTTGTAGTTCTTTTGTTGCTTGTATAATTGCATACGTGTTTTACCTATTTAATTGCATACGTTGTTCATTATAAATAAATGTCCTTGTGTAAATGTAAACCTGCTCGTTTCGTCCATTCCCTCATTGACTGAACATTTCGTGTGTTGGGAGTTAGAAAGCCGTTGTTTGCCGTAGTAGGGGGACATTTGACCGACGGTTCTCGGCGATTACGCCGCTCAGAATCGCGCATGGACAAGCTCGCCTCGGCGGTTTGTTCCGTACGGGATCCGTCGAGGGTGGAATACCCCGGTAGTTGGATCACGTGGGTATTTAGGTACGTTGAAGATTGGAAATCACCCTACCCCACGTGATCTGCCGATTGGCGTATTTCGGTTCTTGTACAAGACCTGTCGCTCGGAGTTATCCGGGCGGCGATCTATATTCGGGCGATCGGTCGGGCCGACTCGACTTGCGGCTCCGTCAGAGCGGTCGGGCGCCGACCCCCGGCCAGTAACAATAACTTGAGAACGGCTTGACTTATTGATTTCATTTTTGTTTGATATAATAGGGGTGTTTAGAGGAAGGTGCCTTTCGATATTCAGCGCAATCCGATATCCATATGGCGGCTAGAGCAGCCATCTTGAATTTGGTTTCCGGACAATAACTTGAGAACGGCTTCACACATTGATTTTATTCTGGCGAAGTATATGGTTGAGTAGAGGAAGGTTCCTCTTCCAAAATGGGCATGCTGCGATTTTCACTGTGGCCGCCACGGCAGCCATCTTGATCTTGGTTTCCGTCAATTTCGAGGAGAACGCCTTGTCCGATTAAATCCATTTTTGCTGGGTGTGTTGGGTTGAGTAGAGGAAGGTTCCTTTCGAAAAATGGGCGTGCTGCAATTTTCAATATGGCCACCATCTTGAAATTGGTTTGCTGCAAGGGCTGACGGGTTACGCCCGCTTTGCGGTGCTATTTTTCTAATTGTCATCAATGATTTCTCCGACTCCAGAAAATCCTTTATCTATTTGCTGATGACTCCACCCTCTGCCATACCATCTCTCATCCCTCGATCGGCAAGCAGCAGCCTCTTCACTCTCTGCAGACCTGGGGAAAATCACAAGCTGGTCAAACACCTGGAATATGTCTTTCAATCCTGACAAATCTCACACCCTCACCATGTCTCTTCCGAAAGACCGTCTGAAACCCACCCCTTCTCCCCCCACCCCCAACTACTTTCTCAACAATCCTCTTGAAGAAGTCCTTTCATTCAAGCTTTTCAGCCTCACTATCTGCCATGATCTTCCCTGGGAAAGCCACATCTCCAAGCTGGCCTCCAAAAGTCAGTCACTGACTGGTTATCTATCTTACGTCGTACAAAGTCCTTCCTTAGCACACCTGAGCTTCAAACCATTGACAAAGCTTTCATCGCAGTCTAATGGAGTACTGTTCCCCCCTCTGGGTGGTTCTCCTGC
The DNA here is from genome assembly GCA_035128595.1 of Eptatretus atami. Classification (NCBI taxonomy): domain Eukaryota; kingdom Metazoa; phylum Chordata; class Myxini; order Myxiniformes; family Myxinidae; genus Eptatretus; species Eptatretus atami. The sequence continues at coordinate 8,426 of JAXMNL010002135.1, forward strand.
TTTACACCCAGCTCAACTTCATGTTGTGGAAACCAAGGCTTTTAGGATCATTGGTATCTCCCGCGATGAAGCTGACTTTGGGTTCTCACTCTCTCACTGGAGGCAGGTCGGTGGTCTTTCTGTCTTCTACACTCTCCTCTCCAGCTTGCCCCCCCCCCCGCTCTGTCTGTGATCTGTCCCCCCTATATTTTCTCCAGGGCGTCAGGTTGAAAAAAAACCCCTTCTGGTGAAAATGCCAAAATCAAGAACCACTGCTCACCTTCACTCTTTCATTACTCTTTCTTTTCCCGTCTCTGGAACAAACTCTCACACTCTCTTCAATCCCATTCCTCCCTCCTGGTCTTCAAAACGGCTGTTCACCACCATCTCATATCCCCCATCCAAAATCTTGATCTTCACTACCCCCATTAATCCACCCCAAACTCACCTTCAAATTCCCTGTTTTCCTTCCTGAAAGTCCCTGTAGTACCATCTTGTTTTTAGCCGCTCATGTTACCCTGCCCCATCCCTCTCCTTTCATAGATCTCCGATTGTCTTTGTTCCCCCACTATTTTGTGCTCCCCCCCCCCTTGTCTCCTCCTTGTTATCTGTTTTCTGTGTATTAGCTATTCCATGAGCCTCGACTTGGAATACAAAAATAAAATAAAAAAAGTGGTTGGAGCGTCCGCCTTGAGTCTGGGAGTTCGTTGGTTCAAACCCTGTCCGAGTCATACCACAGACTAGAAATGGTACGTGCTGCTTCTTTGCTTGACACTCGGCACTCAAAAGGATAGAGCACAGACAAAACAATGTTGGGAAGACTATGGCAAACCACCCAGTATAACCCTTGCTGATAAACTGCTTCAACAACAGCAACGCTCTGCAACGAGTATGATACATCAAATCAAATATCGTATTGATGTGGGTGTAGTATTCTTCAAGTGTTTCAAGTTGTGGTACACTCGTAATATTTTGGTGAAATGAAGAACACATTCACTTGTGAAAATATATTTTTTAATGCCTCCGCTGACCAACTCGCTAGAGGCATTGTGCTTTCAATTTGTCTCTCCGTGTGTTCGTCCGCGATAGGGTTTCGTTGCTGCGATAACTTAAAGAACGGCTGAAGAGATCTAAGTCAACTTGGTACCAGTAGTCCAGTATGTATAATGATGTAAAGATTAACTAATTGGACTTTGAGGTCAAAAGGTCAGATGTTGAGGTCATGTTTGGCAAACTTTACTGTGCCAACTTGTGACCCAATCGTGGGATTTTGACAAAACCTGGTACAAAGTATTATAATGATATCGAGATAAAGCAATTAGATTTTGGGGTCAAGAGGTCAGAGGTCATGTTAGGTTAAAAAAACAAATGTTACGGTGCTAACTTGTGAACTAGTGATGGGATTATGACCAAACTTGGTATAAGTATACAGTACGATGCAAAGATGAACCGAATAGATGGCGGCATCAAGAGGTCAAACGTCAGAGTCCATGATAGGTTTTTGTTACCACGCGAATTTAAGAACGGCTGAAGCGATCAAAGTCAAACTTGGTACAAGTATGTATAATGATGCAATGATGTGGGTGGAGGCATATCGGTTGAAGAGTGCTGTTGTAGTTCTCATTTAGGTCTTCGATATATATATATATAGTCAACAGCATAACCAACAGAAAGAGGGAAAAACAAGAAGTGCTGGGAGCCATCCAGGCCCCTTGGGGACCGTTTGTGCACCTACCAAATAGATTTCATAAAAATGCCTCCATCATGCGGGTTCAGCAATGTTTTGGTAGTGGTAGACATGTTCACCAAGTGGGTAGAGCATACCATGTGCAAAGGCTGATGCCGCTACCGTGGTAAAGCACCTGCTAAAAAACTTTTCTGCCGATTGGCATCCCTTATAAGGTGTCCCACGATCAGGGGGACACTTTACGGGGTAAGTGACACAGGCAGCATGTAAAGCACTGGGATTAAACAAGCATTTCATTGTGTTTACACCCACAGTCAGCAGGTGCTGTAGAACGACAGAACGGAATCTTAAAGAACAAGTTGGCAAAATAATAACGGAAACGGGGTTTAAAATGGCCAGATGCATTACCTTGGCACTAATGAGCATGCGATCAACAGTAAACCGAAAACAGGTTATCCCCTCATGAAATACTAATGGGAAGGCCGATGCGGCTCCGTGACTGCCCAAAACATGGATAAGCTGAATATTACAATGATGGACGAGAACTTGCTGACATTTTGTAAAAGCTTTGCAGGATCGCAAGGGCGATACACACAGGGTAAAAGAGGCCCTACCAGAACAGTGGAAAAACCGTACCACACTTCCAGCCGGAGATCAGTGCTGATAAAACACTTCACGAGGAAAACAGCCCTGGAACCTCGGTGGAAAGGACCATTTCAGGTACTGCTGACTACTCCGACTGCAGTAAAGTGCGAGGGTAAGACGGCTTGATACACGCACACATTGTAAACTGGCAATCCAGCAGAGACAGGGACAACATGAACAACACCATATCTTACCATGACTGTAATTTTTTGTGCACTTGGATGCACGTGGATTTTACAATACGAGCTGCATGCATGATAATGAAGGAAAAACTAACAAGGGGAGAACTATGGGTAAAGAAAGAGACGAGAACTAATCCTACATAAAGATTGACTGATCATCTGAACACCTACCTGCATTATCTCTACAGTACGCTAGGACAATGAACAAGGAATGTTGGGTGTGTTCACACCTTCCACACTCTTCAAAAACGGATTACCCTTGTTTGCAGTTCACTCCAGGGGAGGACATGTGTGGGTACATAGTCCGTAGACAGGATAGACCAGTTTTAACTAAAGTAGAGAAGGCATCGGTGGAAGGTAGAATAGCAGAAATAAAGTAATTGGGAGAAGGGGGTAATAATTGCACGAATTAGAGCATTGGTATTACCCTAAGTACCAAACTATTAAGCTAAAAGCTGTGGACAGGGCCCGGCGAGAGCAACAAAAAATACAAACTATGATGGATTGAAAAGGGGGAGGATTAGAAAAGTACCCCACATTTTCAGCTCATGCATAAACAAATTGGATTGATTTGTCTAGTTAGAAGACAGGGGGGGGGACCCACTTAGGAGAATCAACATGCCAGTACTATGCTAGACATGGTGGTGAGATGGTGACCATAAAAGGGCGAATTAATGGAACAACCATACCTGTAAAAATCGAAGCAAATAACTCGTTGACCTCAGGCACCCTGAATGGTACATATTTTTGTGTGCGGATATAAGGCATACTCGTGGCTACCAGTGGGATGGAGGGGATCATGTTTTTTGGATTCATATTACCCAGGATTCGGTCACTGACCAATCACCCTTTATACCACAGGTCAGATCGAAAGCGCATTTCAGAATTTTGAAAGGTTTTCATGATTGCATTCCCTTTTTGGAGCGGCAAAAGTGCAAGGGAAATTATCATTTGCAGCATCATTGGAGAAACTGGCTAACACCACTAGCGAAGGATTCCACAAAACAAGTGCCGAGCTGGTAGCTATACGGACACCGTTATGCAAAACCGTATCGCCTGTAATGCTGCTGGCAGAAAAGGGAGGGACTTGTGCGGTCATAGGGGCAGAGTGCTGCACATAATCCCAGATAATTCGGAAGAAATCGACAATTTGGCAACAAAATAAAGGCCGAAGGTGCAAAAATATCATAATTTTAACAAGGGATGGTCAATGGGATCTTGGTTGATGGGAATATTTTGGCAGGTGGGGAGCCTGGATAATCCATTGGTTGTTCATTGGGCTCATGATCTTCGTAGCTGTGATCGTTGTCATCACTTGATTAAAGGTCTAATCAGGGAGTGCGTGAGACGATGTTCTCCGCAGCAAAGAAGACACAAAAACAAAGATGGACCTGGAAGGCTGCTGTGATTGCTGTGGTCGAGCCGCTGCCAGCACTCACCGTCTCTACCCTCCCCGATAATTCACTTCTCTCTCTCTTCCCCAACCCATAGAACCTGAAATATACTGTGAACTTAATGGGACTGTTGACCGCACTGCTCCAATCACATTGGATGAGTGTCTCGAATTGCTTGCGCCAATAGAGGGCATGGGAAGAAATACTATATAACCACTGCCTGGTGGCAAATACTCTGGGATTTTGTACTTTCTTATTTTACTCTGGGATTTTGTACTTTCTTATTGTACTATGGAATTTCGTACTCTGGCTTGCAGTTAGCTAAATATTCTTACTTGTTGTTCATAAGAACAGTAGTTAGCCAAAATATTCTTACTTGTTGTTCGTAACGAACCCATGTTAGTTAAATATATATATACATCTTTTTGTGCATAAAGTAACTTTGTGAGAGCCGCTTTTGAAAAGAACTTTGCTTCCTAAGGACCTATGCCTAAGTCATAATCGTTGAATGTATCCACTGTTCCACTGAGGTGGGGCGTTGGTGGGCGGTTAGGGGGGTAGAGAGGGGGCTTTTCTATAAGGTTAGAAGGTGCAGGAGAGCCTCCGTGACGTCATGGGCCACTTGGAGCTGACCATAGAGTGGACCACCTGTAGAAAAGAACCCTGCTGCCGTCCTACCGGTCCATGGATGCCCATCTCTCAAATTTATTATGTAACTGTTTGTTTCTTTACACATATGTTCCAAAGTAACAAGAGGAGCGATTGTAGAGAGATTGTATATCTCCCAAAGCTGAGAATAGCCATTTGTTAGCAGAATTACCTTTTAAAAATCAAAAGTAAAAGAAAGAGCCAAAGGCATTCATTATAGAGTACTCTTAACAGCTGCGCTCTTGGCTGTGTAAAAGCCAAGCATGTAGCCTCTTTCTTTTAGACACGGCTGAGCAACTGGCTTTTTATTGCCATTGTAAAACCTTGACAAGAGAAGCCCGATCGTAAATCAACCTTGAGCCAAGGAAGCTCGGTCATAAACCAGCCTCGAGCCGAAGGAATCTCGATCATAAATCAGTGTCATTTGACACAGCACAACAGCTGCTTTTACTTTCCAAAGAGTGAATAAGGAAAGGAAGGTAAAGGCTCTTAAAAAATAAGCCGTCTTCCTGGCGCCTGGCCGGATAATGACCAAACAGATGGCTTTTAGAGCCAAAGGGAGGAAATCAGCACCAGGCCTTTCCACTTGAGGAAATTGTCCTTGGGAAACAAAGTCTCAATAGAAAGCAGTGATGGGAGCTGGGCCAATCTTGAAACCAGATGGTCCACAAGGGGCAGGGAAATTGTATATAAGGCAAGCCAGAGTGCCAAGCCAGCAGAGTTAGATTGAGCTGGACTACTGTGGGTATTCTGTGTCTCTCTATATCTCTCCATGTATACATGTTTGGTGTGAATTAAAAGGCTCTTCTCTACCAAGACATACGTGTGAACAGCGCTCGATTTCAATCAGCACGCTACAGTGGTCTCAAGAATATATATATATATA
>JAXMNL010002136.1:0-12919 GCA_035128595.1 Eptatretus atami
GTACCTAATCCCACTTTCCCCTCCTCCCTTGTTTATTCCATAACCCACTTTTCCCCCTTTTCCCTGTTAACTCAACCCCACTTTTTTTCCCCTTTTCTCCTGTTGTACCATAAAACCCACTTTTTCCCCCGCCTTTTCCCTGTTACATTTTAATAACCCACTTTTCTCCCCTTTTCCCTGGTACTCATAACCCATTTATCCCCCTTCTCTGTTACCAACCCCCACTTTCCCCTTCTCTTTTCTTCCACTTTTCTTTGTTGTACCAACCCACTTTTCTCCCTTCCCTGTTATCATACCCCACTTCCCCTTTTCCTATACTTAATTTATTTGTACGTTTGTTGAAGATTGGAAACTCTCGGAGGATGATGACAATGCTCTCGGGTCCTTTGTATTAAAAATGCCTTTTTCTTCTTTTTCTTCTCGCTGCAGAGATTAATACCCACGAAAAGGCACTCCGAGCTCCTCAGTATAGTGCGAAGCTCTCCTCTTCATTAGCAGTTCTTAAAACTTGCATATCGTTAAAATAAAATCCATCCATACCTGTCTACACGTGGTTAGGTTTCCTAAAGCCATGTTGTTTCATTGCACAGGAAATCTGAGGGAAAGGATGCTTGTTTTGTGAGAACACCTGAGAAGCTGTTATTTGTTATAGTACTGAAAACAAACAATTTTTGTGTTTGGTATTTATTACTTTTTTTTCCACCGTCAAACCTTACTCTGTTCATTTGCAAAAGGTGCTGCAGAATTTCTCTGATGTTGGAAAACGAAGGTGGCTGACCATCTCATCCTCAGCTTTGGAGGATGTGATTGTGTTGGTTTAAAATGCGTTCTGCAGCACCTCGGTGATTGTCACTGTTGTCATGGGCCGTGTGCCGCTGTTGGATCCTGATTATTTAGATTTTTAACTCTCTGGCACAGGATGTTTATTGAGTTCTATCCTTACAAGTTATATTGCAATTTATTTTTTAATTTTTTTACTCCCTATTACCTGTAATAATCTTGTCATCACTTCTCACTTCTTCTATGACTTCCTGTTCTGTTTTATTTTATTAAGAGATCTGATATTCTAAAGCACCGTTTAAAAATAAATCTTTTGGAGTCGAGGATTTATTCAAATTATTTTCTAAATTTAAAAAAAATAAAAATTAGCAATTGCATGTTGTGACAGATGGGGATGGGAAACCCCCTAAAGATAGAAGCCATGTATGCCAGTTTTATATTTTTACCTCTCCACAAAGGTTGGATGGAAGGTTGTTTTTTTCACCCCTGTTTGTCTGTTAAGTAGGATATCTCGTTATGGACGGATTCAGATGAAACTTAGGTAGACAGTTGGGTGTGCTGTGATGAGGACGAATTACTTATATTGTTGGGAAGATACTCTAGCCGGACCTGATGATATATCTATGCTCCCCGAATAGAGCGAAGTTCACTGGAGGCATTATGCTTTTCGCGTTCGTTCCATCTGTCCATTGTGTCTGTATAGGTTTTCCCGTTACCACCGATACTCCAAGATACGGCTGAAGTCATATCCAACGTCAAAACTTCTGTACAAGTAATGTTTAAAACGATATAAAGGCATGAACAGACTAGATTTCATGGGGCGTCATAGAGTCAAATTGATTTTGTTGAGCGGTCAGGTCAAGGGAGATCAGATCTGTGATTTGCTTTGCAGGTATGAAAACCTGTTTCATGGTCAGGTTGGTCTGCCACTAAAGCCGTCTTCCCCACCAGGCTTCCTGCGTGAGGGGGTGTAATGGATTATGGACACCCAGCCAGGATTAAATACAAAAACTGTCAAAGGCAGAGCAGCTCCTTGTGAGCCAACAGCCATCCAAATCTGGTGCATAACAGCTGGTCGTCGTCCTGCAAGTTTGCGGTACCTCTTACTTGGAGGGTTATGGTCCAGGAACTTGACACTCTGGCCACCATAAAAACGCACTCTCAACAAAAAATACAAAAAAACACCCGCAAAGAAAACTGTAAACCCACTCAGCGGTTGTCCCTTCTTGTTCGCCAGCTTCCCTTCGCAGGGCACCTTCACTGGTTTCCCTATGATTTTGGGAGTTGTGTGACCCAAAAGCCACCCCCCATCCTCTTTAATGAATGGCAGGAAACAGCACAGTGGCTAACCTCCCCTGGGTGTGGATTGGTCCGTGGTCTATGTGTGTCTTTGTAAAGTCAGTCTCCTCGTGAACCTGAGTGCTAGTTCCTTCAGATGCGTGCCTCGGAATATAGTCTCTATCCTACGCGAGGTAATGATCACCCTGTGTCTTCTTTCATCTGATGTGCTTGAATAAGCATCTCCAATTATTGAATGGGAATACTCTTGAGATTCTCCTTGGTTCTTTGCAGTGGTGTCCACAAAGTATGATAGGATCTGTATTTTTGAACCTATACCTCTGTTACAGAGAGTGCTGGCGAGGTGTGTGGTTCCTCCATCCCCGACTTATTTCCCTTGTTTCTGAATTTTGCCGGCGGTGTTTATTGGCCCTCAAACTCTCCAACACTTGCATGGACTGGATTCTGGGGAGGATGTCAGAGAGAGTTCAAGCTGCGGTGTATCGCTGGAATGTCAAGGACCTCTGACCCTTTGATTTCACAGATGATGCAAAATCATCCTTGCAGAAGAAACACTGGGATTGTCTTGTAGGGCCGCTCAAGCACTGAATGAAATCTGAGCACCGTGACTTCAGGTTCCGGGGTCAAAACAAGATCCAGGCTTTCAATGACATCTTGGGATGCTGCCATCAGGATTTGAAGATCACGGAGAGATTCACTTCCCTTGGCTGTGATATGTCGTGTTTTCTGCAGGTTGGTGAGCCGGAGGTCAACGGACATCTGGGGAGTCATGATTCACTGGATCATGGGGGTGTGGCGCTGTCTAGGGTTACTGTGCAGGAGGATGAAAGTCTGGAATCCTTAGTCCTTGCGTGCTTCCATTCTTGCTCGAGGAGGTGAGACTTGGACTCTGGCCACAAGAATCTGAGATGAAGACTTTAACTCCTTCAGTACCAGGTCTTTTGGAGGACTCGCGTTGGCCAAAATCGCTGGGACAGACCTCGTGCCCCTCCAACGAGCAGTTGCTGAGAGAGACCTAGATGAGACCTTTCCGTTTACTTGAAATAAGTCCAATGAGCATTACAGCATGCAGGCAATGATATGGACAATGTGGATTGCAGATATTTCTTGATGCCTGATCCTTGCTCACACCAGATTCTCTTCAAGCAGAAGCTCTCTTGTGTCAGCTCCCGCGATAGGTTCTAACGCGGTACGACTGCGTGTGCCAACGACCACTCATCCACCTTCGCTTCAGTAAGGATCACACGTTCACGGACCAAAGCTGTTCAACTTTTTGGTTCTCAGTTTTGTTATCGATGGGCTCTTTTTCAGGATAATCACATAAACCCTGAACTGCCATCCAACTGTAGGTGTGTGTGTCGCCAGTTTTTGTGTGAGTTGTTACTCGAGCTTTCTGATGTGAGTGTAAACACAGAAATACATCCATGATCTCCTGAGTGATCTAGGCTCTTTAACTACCAAAAAAAATAAAAAAATCATCCCATTCCCATGTTTTTAAACACCACCATGTTGAGGTGAAGAGTAGCAGCTCTTTATAGGTCTTCCCCACGGCAGCTTTTCACGGTATCAATTCCAACAGAAAGCTACAAGCCACTGGTTAGAGCTCATACCACGCCACATAATGCCTGATTCCACGAGAAACATAATTGGCCCAATCCATTTGAAAATATTGCTTATAGAAGCGTTTTTGGCCCTATCTCTCCCAATGGTGAAGAATCACTTAGAGAATTAAATTTCTCTTATCCACACTTAGATTCGGATCTTCACCAATAAAAATTTCACATCAATTCGTCCTACTACTCCCAAACGCCCAACCCTGGCCCCACACTCTCTTTGGACTGTCACAACTTTGAGAGCATATCCTGCATACACACTCACAGACAGCGACAGACAGACAAACCACCAAAGAGTTCTGAATACATTATACTCTTCACACCATCCCACTTATTCTATATATACTACTATATATATTATATATATATAAATATAATATTTTGAGATGTATGGGACTTCTTTGACCCTTTCCGACACCTTTTTTGAATATATTGTCAAGTGCTCATCCACCATATAACCACAAAAGAGTAGGAGAGAAGAGGAACGCACAAAACACGCTAGGGAGCAGAGACAATTAGATCTGTGGCAAAGGAGATGGGATTGGTGTGCGCGGCCAATACCGCTTGGTCTATACAAGAAAGGACACCACAGGGACTTTCAGGACAGGGAAAGCACGGGTGAATTGAAGGTGTGTTTGGGGGTGGATTAACGGGGGAAGAAAAGATCCACGGTTTTGGTTGGGAAGATAAGAGGTGGTGGTGAGACAGCTGTTTTGACGACACGGAGGAAGGTGGCGATTGAATGAGAAGAGTGTGGTAGTTTGTATCCAAGAGCTGCGAAAGAAAAAAGAGAACGAAAGGGTGAAGGTGAGCAGTAATTCGTTGATTTTGATAGTTTCATCAAGAAGAGGGTGCTGGCGCGAACTCGACGCACCCTGTCGGAAATATCCGGCGTTGCATATATCCGGTACATGCTCCAATATGCAGGTGGTGGTGGCGCGGCAGAGCACGGAGCCCAGGGTCGAAGACAAACACACTCCCACCTGCCTGCGTGGACGAGTGAGAGACCCAAGACTCAGCCTTCCATCACAGGAATACCAATGGCCCTTAAAAGCCTTGGTTTCCACAGCATGAAGCCGAGAAAGGTGTGAGGTGGGCGGCACCAGCCCATCGGGAGAGCAGTCTCCATCAGGCTGCAGAGGTAAGTTTTTTTGATGTGGTTAGGGAGCTAATTGTGCCAAAGGAGCGACTTGCACAATGGCACCCAGTCGGCGACTGGCTTTGTGAGGCCAGCTTGAAATTGTGGCTTTCCGAAGAAGATAATGGCAGATAGTGAGACAAAAAACTTGAATAAAGGACTTCAAGAGGATGTTAGAAAGTTAGATGGGGGGGGTTTGTTTCCAGGCGAACCTGTGTCAGTGAGACATGGTGAGACTTGTGAGATTTGGTCAGATTGAAAGACTATTCCAAGTTTTGACCACCAGCTTAGTGATTTTAATTCTAGATACTGCAGAGAAGCCGAAGAAGCTGCTGCTTGCCGATCTGAGGGATGACAGATGGTCGCAGAGGTGAGTCATTCAGTTAAATAGATATAGAGGATTTTCAGGGTTAGGAGAATCATTGATGAACACCAGAAAAAAGAACAGGGCCCAGAACACTCCCTTGAGGAACTCCAGTCTGGACAGGAAGAGGGGATGAGGAGCATTCCATTAAGGGCTGCACATTGGCTGCGACAACAGAGAAAGTCTGCGAGTCGTGAGTGGAGATTGGCCGTGGATACCAGAGGAGGAAAGTTTTGGTGAGGTTTATGGCAGTGTTGCCAGAGTATCGAAGCTCGCAGAAGTCTCGGGATCTGACTCTGACATGTCTGCATGAGGACCTCCATCCATCGTTGGGAAAGCTGAAGCAGCATGTCCAGGGTAGAGTTGACCTCGTCTAATAGAGAACAATAATAGAAATGAATCGGAAATAAAAGCCATTGAAGTAGAGGAAGAATTTATTCTTGAATTGATGATTTGATTCCTAACCTTTGATGATTGGGAGTAGACTGATTGTCTGTTGTGCAAAGGATCTGTTTTGCACCTTTTTTATGCAGAGTGATAATGTTTGCTTATTTCAAAGGAGATGACAGGATGGACCTGAGCAAATGCAGAGGTTGAATAGAAACAGAGAGAGGGTGAGCAAGAGCAGAAGAGCAGGTTTTTAACACGTGGGCTATTGCCATCTGGAGTTGGTTGCAGGAACTGTCGAGATTTGGACAGTGAAACTCTCTGCTTGTCGGAGAAAAGACCAAAGAGTCCAGGAACAGTGGGTTGCATTGGGTAAGGGTGGTACAGAAATCGATGGGTTTGGGATTACCGAGATTTAGAACAAACACGAGCTTCTGGGCATTCAGCCTTTCACGTACAGTATCAGCTGTCGTGGCCATTGAGTAAGGGAGGGATGAAGGGGGAGGGGGAACAAACACCAGAAACAGACCTTAACTAGATGCCACCAAGATTTGGAGGGAGACTGGTTTTCCAGCCTTGAGGATTTAGAAAGATGTTGTTTTCTGGCACTCCTGAGGGTGGAACACCTTTTTCCCGAGATTTGTGGAAGGAATCTGATATTGCCTTCAGTTGGAATCACCTTTCATGAGGTGAAGGCAAGTTGTTTCAGGGACAACTGCCTCACCACAAGCTTCAGTGTACCATGGGCTAGGACCACTGAAGATGAGATGGATAAACTCTGTGCAGTGAGAGAGAGCAAATTTCTTTAAAGAATTCACAGTACGATTTGATGTTGGAAAAAGTCGCGATGGGAGTCCAGTCTAGAAGTTGATGGCTGCTTGGAGACCATGCCAAGTCATCCTGAATGAAGTGCAGATTGTCAGCGCTGAGGTGTTTCGTGCCATGCCCACTAACATGCACCGTGTATTCCAATGAAAACATTCCCCTCCCCCCGCCCCAAATCCAAGAAACCCCCCCCCCAATCAATCCACTTGAAACATTCCCCTTCCCCTAATCCGAATAGACACACCCCCATCCCTCCATGCAAAGGAAAAGCATCCCCCGCCCTCCCCAATTCAGAAACATCCCCCCATTCCCTCCAGCCTCTAAACTCACAATGAAACACTCCCCCTACCCTCCCTCCCCCAATCCAAGAAAATACACTTCCCCTCCACCCCCCCCCCTCAATTTTCAAAACACAAAAAAGAGATGTCTCATTCAAAACATGGGCATTAATTCTGTGACTTGGCGTCCCCCGCTCTCACCAACCCCCCCCCCCTTTGTTCTGCTCTTCTTAACAGCCCTCACTTCTTTATGGAAGGCTTTCCACGTCGATGATGGAAACATTGTTGCAGGGATTTGCTTCCATTCAGCTTGGAGAGTATTAGTTTGAGGCGGGTACTGATTGTCTTTTGGGGTGGGGTTGGGGGCGTGGGGATTAGGTCTGGCTCCACAGTCGTGCTGTTTCCCAATTCATCCCAAAGGTGTTTGATGGGAGTTGAGGTCAGGGGGCTCTGTTGCAGGCTAGTCATGTTCTTCCCACCACCGTTTCAACAAAGAACCATTTCTGTATGCGAACCTTGCTTTGTGCACAAGAGGCATTGTCATGCTGAAACAGGAAAGGGCCTTCCCCATACTTGATGCCACAAAGTTGGAAGCACAGAACATCTAGCATGTTCATGTATGCTCTCGCGTTATAATTTCCCTTACTGAGAACTAGGGGTCGAGCCCGAACCATGAGAAACAGCCCCAAGACCGTTTATTCCTTCTCACCAACTTTTTACAGTCGGCACTATGTATTCGGGAAGTAGCGTTCTGGTAGTGCGCAAACCCAGATTTCAATCCGTGGATGCCCAGATGGTGAAGCGGTGTGATTCATCACTCCAGAGAACACAATTTGCCACTGCCCCAGCATACCACCCCTATGCGGCCCTCCGGTGAAGCTTTTACCAACTGCCTCCAGCCCATGTGTTTTTGTACCATTGCGCGCTATGAGTTATCTGAAGCTCATTGTGTGTCGGCTGCTCGCAATGGACAATTCATAAAGCTCTCCGACAACAGTGCTGTGCTGACGTTGCTTCCAGAGTCCGTTTGAGAACCGGTATGAGTATTTTGCAACAACAGACGATGAATTTTTCCCCAACCGCCCCATACGCTGCTTCTCTCCCACATCGACCTCTCTGGATCCTCCCGGTACTAGTGACATTGTGTAGGGCTTACCACTTCGCAGTTGAGCTTATGTTAGACTCCGAGAACTTATCCGCTTCACAATACTCCTTAGCGTCGCTGGGGAAGCATCGAGCAGGGCAGGAATTTGACAAAACATGCTAATGTTGGAGGTAGGCATCCGATACCGTGCCCACGTTGAAGATTACATCCGGCTCTTCAGTATCGGCCCTCTTCGCCCAATGTATGTGATCTATGAGAGAATGCATATCGGCTTATGCTCGATTATCACCCCTACGTCATGCTATATGGTGTGGCTGAGATGCCCGACAAACCAACTAATTTAAGAAGTGGTGTCGGTGTTTGCTTGCTGCCAATCAAAGACAGCCTCACCGAAGGATTCTTTTGCTGAACCCGTATATTAGTATTATTCGTCTTTAAACATGCCAAGCTCTCTTTTTGCCCTCCCACTCCACCTCGTACGTGGTCCCGTCAACCGTGTACTCTTCCCACACTATCCGGTTGATATTGCAATCATTTATCTTCATATACTCCCAATACCGCCGTGTCCACATACTATTGTACAATGTAGTGTTGATACCGTGTATTATATAAGTTTATTGTTATCGACGTTTTAAACAGATATATATTGTCTTATTCCGTGTATGACAATTTACATTCCCACTGGGGAAAAACATAAATAAATAGACCGCAAGTAGTTTTTTTTAAAGCCGGATATGAGTCAGCATTTCTTCCACTCATGACCTGGTCCAGACTCGCTTCTTGTCCGCTGATCTTGGTCCGTCACCGTATTACCAGCCAGAGTCCCTGCACCCTGTCACGGTCCGCGTGTAATGTGCGGCCTGCTCGGGTTCAGAAACCCCACTGCTCTTACTCGACACGCGGGTCTCCAGCCGCTCCACTGGCGTGTTCGTGGGACAGAGGCACCGGCATGATCCGCTGCGGGATTGCGACGGTTCCTCCGTCGGGTTGTAAAACATGGCGATGATCCGAGGCGCGGGCGGACAGGGAATGTCGAGATCTGGAAGATCAAGAAAGCTCATAAAAGAGCCTTGAGGCGCTCGAGGGTAGTTCTCGTGCACCAGTGAGGACGTTTAAGTAAACCATGACGACGCTCAGACCCAGTGCAGGGGACGAGAAGACCGCTCGTTGACGCGCTCTCCGTTCACTCGGGCCTGTCCTCGCGCATACTGGGGTTGGTCCAACACCCGGCGTGTTCACGTCGCCCTGCACGTCTCTCGGGCCTTTTGTCTTATGCCGTTCTCGCCGACGAACTTCTCTCTATTTCTCATGATGGAGCGACGTCGCCGTTCCGCTGACTTTCTCTGCGTCCTAATCACGAGATTTTAAAGGACCACGTGTTTCCCCTCCCCTACAGCTACTCGAACCCATCTCCCTTTCCTGTTGGATTTTATTACAAACCCGCACGTGTTCCCTGTGCAGCCTCGATCAATGGCGAACTGCGTGTCCACCCAGGTCTATTTAAGGACTCTCAACGTCCGATGCCACAACCGACCGTGCAGGTTTCTACATTACATGTTCAATTTGTACCAAATAAAGTAATAAAATCTCATAATATCGAGCTCGTCCCACCCTACCGGTGGGCTGGATTAATACCCTTACATGATCAATTTGTTCAAATACAGTACTAAATCATCTATATCCGAGCTTCCGTCTCTCTCACCCCCCTCCTTTACCGTTGCTGGCCTATCACAATTACATGTCCAATTGTGCTACCAAATAAGTAAAGAAATCTCTATATCGAGCTCGTCCAACCCTACCGTGCTGGGGTTATACAATTGCATGTCAATTTGTACCAAAATAAGTAATAAATTCTATAGTCGAGCTCGTCCCACCCACCGTGCATGTTTTAAACCATTACATTGTCAATCTTTGTACCAAATAAGTAAATAATCTTCTCAATAGTCGAGCTCGTCCCACCGTAGACGTGGCTGAGGTTATACTTTACATGTCAATTTGTACCAAATAAGTAAATACAATCTCCATGTCGGCTCGCTCCACCGACCATGTGCTGCGTTAGTACCTTCGATGTCAATTTTACAAATAAGTAAATAAAATCTCCATGTCGAACTGTGTCATCGCCGCACCGTGCTGGTCTTATACTATTACATGTCAATTTGTCCAAATAAGTAAATAAATCTCCATTGTCGAGGCTCGTCCACCCCAACGTGCTTGGCTGTTATAACATTAATGTTCAATTTGTTACCAAACAAGCTAAATGAAGATCTCCATGTCGAGCTGGTTCACCCGACATGGTGGCTGGGTATGACTCTTACTCTGTCAATTGTCACAAATAAGAATAAATCTCCATTGATCCGAGCTCGTCCCACCCAACAGTCCGTTCTGGTTAACATTACATTGTCAAGTTTGTACCAAATAAGTAAATAAATCTCCAATGTCGACTCGTATCAGCACCCGATGCTGCTGTTTACCTTATGTCAATTGTACCACATAAGTAAATAAAATCTCCATTTTCCGAGCATCGTCCCACCTGACCGTGCTGGTTATACCTTCCGTACCGTCAAATATTGTCTAACCCAATAAGGATAAATAAGTCTTCCAGTGAAGGCTCCGACTTTTGTTCATTGACACTATATCGCAGTTGTTTTCTCAGTCCCGCTTTTCACCCTGTCGTCCTTGGTCCTACACCGCATTGGTTACCCAAACCCACTTTTCCCCCGGTAACTATCTTTGTCAACGCCCCGGCTCCGTTTCCAAGAGTGGCACAGCAGCTGTACAGAGTGGCCGTTCAACATGGCACCTGTAAACCGAGTCACACATTTACCATGTTGAGCTGCTGTTTACAAAAAAGGGCCTCTTGTGTCACCGGATGTAAAATGTGTTGCATCACGAAGAAGATTGATTAATTGGATTATTTATTTGACGCATTATTAATGTCTAATCACTTGAGATGGCGACTGGACTTTGCTTCGAATGTCACTTCATACCCGACACCATTTTTAATGAGGGAATGAAGGAAATAATATGTAATTGATTTCCTTGCTTTGAATAATGCGGGTAGGCAGAGAGGTTGGCGGGAGAGGGGGGTTGATGTTACTTTTGGAAGGTGGGGTTAAGGACTTGGGGAGTTGGGAGAGATTTCAGGACTTTGGGTTGGGTGGGGCGGTTGTATGTCGACTTGGGATGCGGTGGTTGGGGTGGTTGGTCGACATGGGGTTGGTGAGGACTTGGGGTTTGTGGGGGAGTGCAGTGGAGTTGGGGTTTTGGCTGAGGGAGGTGTGGATTTGAGGGGGTTGCACGGGAGGTGTTTTGTGTTTTGAAGGAAGGCTTGAGGATATTTAGGGGCGTTGTAGCGAGGAGTTGTTTGGTGGAGGAAGGGCGTTGATGGGATCGCGTTGATGCGGAGTTGTGGAGGGGTGTTTGGTTGGAAGGAAG
Source organism: Eptatretus atami (assembly GCA_035128595.1). NCBI lineage: Eukaryota > Metazoa > Chordata > Myxini > Myxiniformes > Myxinidae > Eptatretus > Eptatretus atami. The sequence goes on from JAXMNL010002136.1 coordinate 11,225, forward strand.
TGGTGAAGATTGATGGGGGTTGATGAGACTTAGGAGTTGGGTGGATTTTGATAGTCATTAGAGTCGAGTAAAGAGGTTCAGTAGGTCTGTTAAAGGTAAAAATTATGTTACGTGCTAATTGAGTGATGTTCCCAAGTTTGCATAAGTATACTGTAATGACTGCAGGAGATGAAACTGAGTGGAGGTGGTGTCAAAGTCCAGGTCCGTGACTCGATGTTTTCTTATCTCGGGATACTTGAGAAATAGTGAAGGGTTTAAGTTACAAGCTGGTACAAGTTAGCCTGATTGTTGGCGTACTGGTTAGGAGTGGTTTGGCTTGGGTCCTAGGATCCTGGACGTTAATCTCTCGGTTGTTTGATATTAAGTATCGCAGGTGGGTTTGATCTTGCCTGTCATCCGAGGTCGGCAAAATGAATGCCAGTTTTGCTGGTATCCTGTGTCGGAGTGGCGACCCATCCATGATTGTACCCACGAGCCAAGGAGACTGCCTGGCAGCACCAATGCTCTACACAGAGTATGCCCAATGGATGGATGGTTGGGTTGGGAATGCAAGATTGATTTGCTTTGGTGGGTTTGAGGACTTGGGTTTTGGTGTGGTGGTGGTGGTTGTAGACTTGGGGTTTGTTGGGGGAAGTTGACTTGGGGTTGGTGAGGAAGGGGGGGGAGAGTTTGGGTTTGGTGCGGAGGAAGGTTCAGGTTTGGCGTTTGTTGGGGTTGAAGGTTGAGGTCTTGGTGTTTGTGTGGGAGGGAAGGTTGAGTGTGTTGGAGTTGAGTCGGTTTGTTGGCGGGAGGTTTGAGGTCTTTGTTTGTTGGGGGGAAGGTTGAGGTCTTTGTGTTTGCTGGGGGAAGTGAGGACTTGGGGGGGGGGACGTTGATGGGACTTGGGGTTTGTTGGGGAATGTAGGAGCTTGCGTTTGGTGGGGGAACGTGGTTGAGGACTTGGGGTTTGATGGGGGGGAACGTTGAGGACTTGGGGTTTGTTGGGGGGAACGTTGAGGACTTGGGGTTTGTTGAGGGGAAGGTTGAAGTCTTAAGGTTGGTGGGGAGAGGGGTGGAGTTTGCGTTTGGTGGGGGGAAGGTTGAGGACTTTGGTGTTGAGGGAAGACTTGGGATTGGTTGGGGGGAGGGGTGGGGTGGGGATGAAATGTTGAGGACTTGGGTTTAGTGGGAGGGGAGAGAGTCGAGTATGACATGTTGTAGTTGATGGGAATATTTATGAGGTCAGAGGGGAGTTCATAAATATAAAATGAGTCAAAATTTGCTAATGCTTACATTGCCTTCATGGAATTCGGTACGTTATAATTTTGCCGCTTTTTTGGATACTTTGCCCAGTGTCGAATATTCTATTCCACTATGTAGTTACATATCGTAGGACACGTCCGTAATAAAGTGCGCGGCATCAAAATTCATCGTTTGTCCGATTTTACATATCTTGGTCCGAAAAACGTTGATTCCGATGCACTAGTTTTGTGACGTCGCGTAGAACGCATTTGCATACCCCTAGTAGCCGTACTCACATGCGTCTATTGGAATATTAATCGGCTTTCCCCCAGAGAATATGTTCAGAATCCTTTGTTCTGCAACACGTTTCGCCGGAAAGATCGATGAATTGCTCGTACGGAGCGATGTTTCCTCGGTTCGCGTGCGTAATATGTGTCCGTCAAAGTTTCACGGGGGAGCATAAATGATGATGAG
>JAXMNL010002138.1:0-13838 GCA_035128595.1 Eptatretus atami
ATCAACTCTTTTGGGTTACCTTCTCTGCTAAAGACGGTTGACAGGAACTTTGATCACTGTTGTGGAAGTGACCTGGGGTTTGATTTGCAGTGCTTTGGGTGGTAGAAGTGATGCGACCATTCAGTAGTTGCATGTCAAGTGCAGCAACCAGATATCTGCCCAGACTGGCAGCGCCGCTCCGCACTCTATAAAATTCAGTGGGCGCACAGCAATTCTCGAAAGTCACATCCGCGTGCAGGCAACCACGCACAGGTATCGGATTTCTCAGGTAGCTAACCAAGTGTAGTTTTGGCTCAGTCAGTGACATTCTTGAAACATTGCAGGTAGACGGATTCGGGAAGTATTGACACTGCCGAGCAGTCACTTTGTGAACCTGTTTGGAGCCCCGGCATACTTTAACAAAGTGTCCTCTCTTTTTGCAGCTGTTGCACTGGGCATCCTTTGCTGGGCATCCATAATAGCTGGCTGTGTGATTTACAGATCCACATCCGGAACACGTTTTCCCTTGAGCCAGTTGAGGTCACTCATCTGAAGTCCCTCTCACAGCGAGTCTAAAGGGTCTCTTGCTGCTCATGTAAATAAACAGTTAAAATGGGACAAATAACGACCGGAAACTTAACTTTGACAAAGTCGGCAGAGAACCATGAGAGACCCTTGATGACAGCTTTGCACACTCTTTGGCATTCTGTCAACCAGCTTCATGAGGTAGTCACCTGGAATGCTTTTCCATTAACAGGTGTGCCTTCTTAAAAGTTAATTTGTGGGATTTCTTTCCTTCTTAATGCTTTTGAGCCAATCATTTGTGTTGTGACAAGGTAGGGTTGGTGTACAGTAAATATCCCTATTTGGTAAAAGACCATTATTTTTTCTGTACTGTAGTCATCCATATATGGCAAGAACAACTCAACCAAGCAAAGAGAAACGACAGTCCATCATTACTTAAACACATGAAGGACAGTCAATCTGGAAAATTTCAAGAACTTTGAAAGTTTCTTCAAGTGCCGTCGCAAAAACCATCAAGCGCTATGATGAAACTGACTCTCATGAGGACCGCCACTGGAAAGGAAGACCCAGAGTTACCTCTACTGCAGAGGATAAGTTAATTAGAGTTACCAGTCTCAGAAATTGCCAATTAATTGCACCTCAGATTTCAGCCCAAGTAAATGCTTTAAGAGTTCAAGTAAGAGACAATCTCGGGTTCCCACAAGACTCCCCAGGATTGCAGGCCATCGCACACGGACAATTCCGTGACGCGGCGGGTCGCTAACCGACCGTGAACGCCAATAACTCAACCGCGTGACCTAGGGTCCTGTCCTCCTGTCTAGAATCAGGTTACCTAATTAACCACGCGGTTTAACCACCGGGGGAACCACGCCCTCGGTACTTCCTTGTCCGAAACCGGATCACTCTACCAACTACGGATCACCTTTCCGGATCATATGCAGCCGAGCGGCACTGCCAAGGACGTACCGGCGAGAAGGAACGGATTCGTTGGAATAAAGACCGCCCTAAACTTAGATCGAACCATTGCTGGACCAATGAGGAAAAACAAAGGCGAGCTGGGAGATTTACCAATTATTATTTGTTTTACAATAAGCGAGGAAAAGCATGTGGCACAACAAAAGGTTTATTGGGATGTATGCAGGAAAGAGAGAGAGGTGTGGGGTGCACAATTATACAAGGCAACTTACAAAAGCAGACACAGTGCAGACTTGACGCGAGATTATAAAGCAACAATCACAACAATAAAGATCTTATACAGCTTACCTAACGGACAGGCGCCAACACTCTCAGACACACACTCAAAGTAAACCCAATTGTGAAAGGAACTTTTGCAGCCAGCGAGGGAGGGAGTTGAGGTTACAGTTTCTCGGTACCTGAGCGTTTGGGGGAGGGATGCTCCATGGTGCGGCACCCGACAAAAGTTGTGTAGTTCGGTCACAGCCGCCACGAGTGGTAATCGTGTTTGGAGCAGGAGCCCGAGTGGAGAAGAGCGGAGTCCAAGGCCGAGAATGGAGCAGTAGACAGGACCAGGTAAGAGGTTGGTCGAGGTCGGTGTCGGCGGGGGACCAGTCAGTAGGCGGGCCTCAGTGAGACGTAGGCAGAGCAAGCCGCAGGAACACTTTCACAACAACTCCTTCATTCTCCACTTTCCAACCGACTTCTCACGCTTCGACCTTCTTTAACAACTCCACCGACTTCTTCTTCAATCAACACAACCACGACTTCTTTCCTTTCAATCAACAACACCGACTTCTTCCTTTCAATCAACCACACCACTGACTTCTTCCTTTCGATCACAACAACAACCCTTCCTCTGCGGATTGCTCCGTATTTATAGATCCGGAGCTCGGGGAGGAGCCATGGCGAAACGACTCATTGTCATCCGAGCATCCCGATTGGACCGGCCCTTCACGTGGTCCACCTTTCTGGGCTGGGTTTCGGCCAGAGGTCGGCTGGCCCACCACGTCTGGCCTGGGAAGAAGGTTGGCGGTGCAGCTTATCACGTGTGCCCAGCTGAACGCCGAGAACCATAACAATATATATATATATATATATATATATATATTATATATTATACTATAATATATATATATATATATAATCGAAAAAACATGTGGAGTGTGACCGGCACTCCCCCGATCTACAATGGACATAGTTCTACACCAAAGCGTCACCTCCAACTCAAAGGCCTCGGCTGGCGACTCTGTCACACGACAAAGATTACATGATCAACATCAGTTAAACTATGTTGACCAACTTTTATACACTCATACTTCTATCACCCAGCGAGTGTGTCGTGCTCCGTCACCTGAGCGATGTGGTCGTGCTCCATCACCCTGAGCTGAAGTGGTTCGTGCTCCGTCACCCTGAGTGAGTGGTTCATGCTCCGTCATCCTGAGTGAGTGGTTCGTGCTCCATCACCCTGAGCGAGTGGTTCGTGCTCCACCTGAGTGAGTGGTTCGTTTGCTCCGTTCACCCTGAGGGAGTGGTTCGTGCTCCATCACCCTGAGGAGTGGTTTGTGTCCGTCACCCTGAGCGAGTGGTTGTGCCCTCACCTGAGCGGTGTTGTTGCTCCGTTCACCCTGAGCGAGTGGTTTGTGCTCCGTCACCCTGAGCGAGTGTTTGTGCTCCGTCACCTAGCGAGTGGTTGTCTCCGTCACCATGAGAGTGGTTTGTGCTCCATCACCCTGAGGAGTGGTTCGTGCTCCATCCTCTGAGGAGTGGTTTGTGCTCCTCACCCTGAGCGAGTGGTTCGTGCTCCGTCACTTGAGGATGTCGCACCTGGTGTTCGTCGCTCCGTCACATGAGTGAGTGGTTCGCTGGCTCCGTCACCATGAGTGAGTGTTTGTGCTCCATCACCCTGAGCGCGTGGTTTGTGCTCAGTCACCTGAGCGAGTTGGTTCGTGCTCCGTCACCCTGAGCGAGTGGTTTGTGCTCCGTCACCCTGAGCGAGTGGTTCGTGCTCGTCACCTGAGCGAGTGGTTCGTTGCTCCGTCACCCTGAGCGAGTGGTTGTGCTCGTCATCTGACGAGTGTTTGTGCTCTGTCATGAACTCAACATACTTATCTTCAGTTAAAACAAGCCGGTCTCTCGAGCAACGTATGGTGTAGGTGTTTTTATTGCACAGTGGCAGTTTTTTGAACTAGCTGAAGTACCGGATATTCGGGGGAAATTTGCCCTATTTTCCTCACGCTATTAGACTGAGGCATAGTTGTATGGAGAAAATTAGGAAGGCTTCTTTATTCCTCAGATTTATGGAAGGAGGCTTTATGCTGCCGTAATCCTCAGAGAGGTCATAGTTGAAGGCGGCCTTGAGCCACTCCATGTTTTAGCAGCAGTGGCAACTGTCCTTGATGTCCTGCCGAAACCCGGACCTAGAAACCTGGAACGTGAGTTTTGTGCTTCTCTCGCCCGTCGGTGTGACGTTATTTGCGTTAGGCGACGCTCCTCTCTGCGCAGACTCTGCTTGCCTGGTCTTATGAGCAGATATCAGCAGTAAGACGACTCTCTCTCTCTCTCTGCAGCCGACTCTGCTTGCCTGGCTCTTTCATGAGCAGATCTATCAGCAGTAAGACGACTCTCTCTCTGCAGCCGACTCTGATTGCCTGGCTCTTTCATGAGCAGATCTATCAGCAGTAAGAGGATCTCTCTCTCTCTTCTCTCTCTCTCTCTCTCTCTCTTCCTCTCTCTCTCTCTCTCTCTCTGCAGCTGACTCGCTTGCCTGGCTCGTTTCATGAGCGATATATCAGCAGTAAGACGACTCTGTCTCTCTCTCTCTACAGCTGACTCGCGCTTGCCTGGCTCGTTCTTTGAGCAGATATTCAGCAGTAAACGCTCTCTCGTCTCCGCCAGCTGACTCCGCTGCCTGGCTCTGTTTCATGAGCAGATCTATCAGCAGTTAGCTGTTGCCAGTGCCGTGCAGTTCGAGAATTCAAATACAGGAGGAGAAATGTGTTTTTAAAGTCAAGAATGAACATTTTTGTATTTCAAAAAACTCTAGCGTTTTAACCATTGAAGCCTTTTGTTCACGATTAATACGCGCGCACTATTCGAAAGCCTTTTTTTTTATGGAATTGTATTTTTTTAATATAATAATATAATATTTTATATAATATATATATATATATATATTTCATTTTATGGAAAGCCATTTAGCACATCCTGGAGCTTGAATGTAGGTCTATATGTGTGTAAAGTTTCATCAAGATTGGTTCACTGGTCTAGGAGCTTATTGGTTCACAAACAACAGACAGACAGAAGGAGCTTATATAGTAGATTAGTGGTGGCTGTGTGTTATTTAATTAATTGCGGTTACATTGGGGTGTGTTTTTAATAACACGGCGTACGTGGTGGTGTGTTTTTAATAACGTGGCGGTTAACTGGTGTGTGTTTTTTAATAATACATGGCGCGTAACATGGTGGTGTATGTTTTTAATAACATGGCGGTTACGTGGTGGTTGTGTGTTTTTAATAACTGGCGGTTACGTGGTGGTGTGTTTTTTAATAACATTGCGGGTTACGTGGTGGTGTTTTTTAATAACGTGGCGGTTACATGGTGGTGTTTTTAATAACATGGCGGTTACGTGGTGGTGTGTTTTTTAATAACATGGCGGTTACATGTGGTGTGTTTTTAAATAAACATGGCGGTACATGTGGTGTGTTTTTAATAACATGGCGTTACTGGTGGTTGTGTTTTTAATAACATGGCGGTTACATGGTGTTGGTGTTTTAATAACATGGCGGTTACATGCGATTGGTGGTGTGTTTTTAATAACATGGCGTACGTGGTGTGTGTTTTTAATAACGTGGAGGTTACATGGTGGTGGTTGTTTTTATAACATGGCGGTTACGTTTGTGGTTGGTGTTGTTTTAATAACGTGGCGGTTACAGATGGTGGTGTGTTTTTAATAACTGGCGGTAGTGTGTGTGTGTTTTTAATAACATGGCGGTTAGTGGATGGGTGTTTTAATCATCTATATTTTCTAAAAACGAAAAAAGCACGGTGAGGCGTGAGGCGGTGAATCCGTGAGTCAGTCCGGAAAGCTGTAAAGTATATTGCCTATTAATGACATTCCTGTTTGAATGTTAATTCCCGAGACCCTTAAGACCCTAAAGACCCAAAATGACCCCAATCCCAAACCAACAACCAATCACCGACGACCCCAAAGACTCTAAGACCCTGGAGAACCAAAAGACCTAAGACGAAAAGTCACCGAAGATCCAAAAAGACCCTGCAAACCCAAAGACCCAAAACCCAAAGACCCTAAAACCTTACACATTTAGACTCTTACACCCTTCAGACAGATTGACAGCTTCGACCCTTGACCATTTAGCCACTGAACCTTTTAATATTCAAAATAAATGTCAATAAATATATATCACTAATATGACAAATACATTTGTACAAAAAGAAATTATTGTATTATGATTGGTGTAAATCATAACACAAGAAAATCTCTGTAACGTAATCTCTGCAACGATGTGCTGGATAGGCGCCATAGCGAGGCCACCCACGCTTGTATGTGATATTATATATACATATGCACAGTGTATATATATTTATATATATTATATATATTACTATACTTTACTTGTGTATGAAGGATGCAAAGACCTGGTCTTTCTTGCTATCGTAATGGAGGATCTCATTCTTGATAACCTTTGAATGCCCCATGTACTCGCGCTGCCACAGTTTTCAGTGTTTGTTTGAATTGATGATGGCTATATCCAGCTTCTATTGTTTTCTTCAGCTTAATACCAACACAGAACTTGATTGTGTCTGCTTGGCCTTTATAAACGATTCGTTTTTGCCAGCAATTTTCTGGTTTCAGGAGAAAAAACAAGGGTGACTGCATGATGATTAATTTGCCAAAGCCTGGAAATTTGGACAAGGATTTGGTTGGAACAGGGATTCACACCACATTTGAACGTGATTGTCACTGCACGAAAAAGTATAAGCATTTTATCTCTGTCAGGTGCCAGGAAAGCCTTGTTTTGCCAATAATAAATTCACGGTTCAAATCTTAATGGTGTCCAGGTAATATAACACATAGTGTAAGGCCAAGTAAAGGGATCATTTGTTATATTACATATGTCATAACTATGTTGATGAAGTGTATATTTGGAATATTTGGGGAAGTTTTGTATTATTTTTTGAAAGTGTGTTTGTACTATTATATATTTTTCAGATAGTTGTTTATTTCTAAAGTTGTTGTGAATGCCATCTTTGTTTTAATTATCAGTAACTTCAAGGTAACTTCAAGTCAATGACTGCATTATGAAATCGATTTATGGAGTGGACTTTGGGAAATGTTGAGCATCTGCTCTTTTTCAAAGTCATAATTCATGACAATTTTGACTTGCTCATGAGAGCATTAAGAATCAACCACAAAGTATGGACTGGTGTACATGTAGAACTTCACCAGGCTGCCATACACCCTCCCTGAAGGTCATGATGGAGCTACTGGGTTTTTTAACTGCAGATCCTGTGGGAACATTGCAATTCTCCTGAACTTGTTTGGCTTTCCAGAGTCTTGCATCAGAATCCTTCTTTACTGATATCTTTCAGATGGTTAAACATCGAGGATGCAAGGGTCATGTCTAAAGCATGAGGCCACCTGTGTATCCATATCTCTTTTAACAAACATCAACCTTTCAACTGAACATTCACCCTTGTTTTATTAATCCGTTAATATTTTATGTGACACACTTATTGACCCTCATGAATGAATAAATATTTCTTCAAAACATGAATTTCAGTGCAACGTGATGAAAAATATGAAGGAGAGTGATGAATATCAAACATTGCACAAATATGTTGCTGCACAAGCCTTGATGGCCTAATGGTCAGTTCTGCTCTGAATCTGAGAGGTTGGCAGTTTGAGCCCTGGCTGAGTATACCAAAGACTTTTTAGCTCGCCTGTTCGAAGAACAGAGAGCTTATAGCGATACCCCGGTGAGCTGGTTGAGCGTCAAATTTAAATTTTTTGTATTACGGAAGAACTCCTCGACGGATTTCGACGAACTTTGGTGGGGGGGGTTAGGTATGCTCAAGGATCATGCCATTAGATTTCGACTTGGTCCCCCCCCCAAAAAAATTGTTTCGAGAATTTTTTTTTTGCATTCTACTGTTTTAGTGATTTTCCAACACCCCCCCCCCCCAAAAAAATAAATTGTTAAGAGAATTTTTTTTTTTTGCATTCTACAATGTTTTAAGTGATGTTCCAACCCCCACCCCCCAAAAAATTTAGACAATTATTTTTTTTTTTGCATTTCTACATGTTTTAAGTGATTTCAACCCCCCCCCCCCACCAAAAAGTTAGAGAAAAAAAAATTTTTTTTTTGCATTTCTACGTTTTTAAGTGATTTCCAACCCCCACCCCCCCCCCCCAAAAAAGTTAGAGAAAAATTTTTTTTTTGCATTTCTACATGTTTAAGTATTTGCAAACCCCCCCCCCCAAAAACAATTATTAGAGAAAAAAAAAATTTTTTTTTTTTTGCATTTCTACGTTTTAAAGTGATTTCCAACCCCACCCCCCCCCCCAAAAAAAATTTTTTTTTTTGCATTTCTACATGTTTTAAGTTGATTTCCAACCCCCCCCCCCAAAAAAAAATTTAGAGAAAAAAAATTTTTTTTTTTGCATTTCTACATGTTTTAAGTATTTCCATCCCCCACCCCCCAAAAAAAAATTGTTAGAGAAAAAAAATTTATTTTTTTGCATTTATACATGTTTTAAGTGATTTCACCCCACCCCCCAAAAAAATTGTTTGAGAAAAAAAAATTTTGCAACTTTTTTTCAACAAAATTTAGATTTTTTTTTTGCATTTCTACAGTTTTTAAGTGATTTCCACCCCCCCCCCCCCAAAAAAAAATGTTGGAGAAAAGACTATAACTCTGTCAGCACTGTTGACGTCATATTTAATGAATAAAATATAAGGTTCACTTGAGTGCCAGCAGTATTGCGGCGAGGTTTTGCACTTCCCGAGTGTCCCCCTCTAGTTTCCTTTCTAATTTTTATCTACCACACTTTTTTATACGTCCGATATATATATATATATATATATATATATATTATATATATATATATCGGGGCGTATTATGTGATACGGTCGTCCGTCCGTCTGTCTGTCCGTCCGTTCCTGTCCGCACTCTAACTCCCAAAGTTTTCAACTTTCACGTTCATATTTTGGTACATAGGTACGACTGTGGAGCCGTTGTGTTCACGACATACCTTCGTCATCTAAAGTGGTTGCCATGGCAACCGGGATGCTGTTTTCCATCCGTTCCTGTCCGCACTCTACTCCCAAAGTTTCAACGTTTCACGTTTCATATTTGCTAATAGGTACGACTGTGGAGGACGTGTGTCATGACATACGTTCGTTATCTAAATGGTTGCCATGGCAACAGGATCTGTTTTCATCCGTTCCTGTCTGCACTCTAACTCCAACACTACATATTACTTTTTCTTTTAGATGCATTTCTCATGGCAAGGCAAGTACCATAAAATTCGGACCATTGAGCGCATCGTTATATAAGCCGCATCCCCTAAATTTTAAAAAAATCTGGAATTTAACACCACACAAGCCGCACTGGTTTATAAGCGCCAACTGTTGCACAAAAAAAATCAAGCTGCAAAAAACGTCCGAAATTAGCCACAAAAAAGTGATCGATCTTTGCTTTGAGTCTAATCATGAACAGTGAGAAAACACCCGCGACCATCCATGCCATTGGCATTTCCTACCTCTGAAAAGCTTTGTTGACTTTTTGCAGGCGAGAAAATTCGCCCCATCTGTGAGTTTGAATTCTCGTGTGGGACCTCTTGTTTCTCATACCGTACTCTTACCAAATCAATATTCTCTAAATATATTCTGAGGTCGCAAACTCATCACTGAAAAAGCAGGGAAACGACAAACAGCCGTGGCGATCAGGGAAGACACTTGGAGTGTGGATTGAAACTTTTTCTAGCTCAGCTGTGGTTTACCTTCGCTCATTCTATGTTTTTTCAAGTTCGGTTAACAATGCAGGTAATAAACGTAAATATAAAATACCATATAGAAAAATAACGACGTCGATCCAAGTAAGAAGAATAACCTCTCTGCGATGAGTCAGGAAAATAATTGACTTTCTGCAGTAAGAGGACTTTTACAGTGAGTTTTTAATTCACGAAAGAGTCAAAACCAGTTTTGAAACCTAATGTGAATCTAAACATAGACTGGAGACTGACGACAACAACTTGATTGGCCTGTAACGGCTCATCGGGAAAACCCGCAACATCAGAAGATTGTCATGTTCATGTTTTCATTTTTTTTCCTTTCTGTTTTATCTACCACACTATTTTTTTACTGATTACATAATACAAATACATATATTGCTTTAAATTATTTGGATCAGACTTCACTGCAATGCTTTAAAAAATATTATTAGACTAGTGTTTAAGAAACGATAAATGTATAAACAGCGCAGAGCATTTAGTGCGCTTTGACACCAAAACTCTGGTTAAATGGTGTGTGTTGCTCCTTGCTTGATGCTCAACATTTAAAAAGGACAGAGCATGGACAAACACCATAGTTTGGAATAATACTGCAGGCTTTGATGGGCCAAATGGCTTCTTGTGTCAAAGTCCTTGTAGGAAAGTTTCATATTATTATATTTTATTATTACATCACTAGCAAGCACATGCAGGAAATTCCATTAACATGTAATGTGAATAAAGCCCTCAAACCCCCACCCAATCTCCTTCCCCACCTTGTCTTCAGATGCCCTCTCCACAAGTGTTCAAACACCTTTTCACACCCCAAAATCCTCACCTCCCCCCACCCCCAAATACTCGACCCCTCCCACCATCCAAAAGTCCTCACAGCTCCCCTCCCAGCCTCAAACCCCTCTCACAGTTTTCTGTCCCCTCCCCTACCCACCCAACTCTGCCTCACCTCCCCCTTTCTTCAATTCTCAAACCCCAACCTCCAACCCATAGTCTCTCAACCTCCCTCCCAACACCTCAACCTCACTTTGTCAACCTCTGCATCAACCCCAACTCTCTGTCACCCTCTCCCTTTCTTAACAACATTACACAAGGGATACGTAAGGACTTTTGCACAGATCGAGGCCATTTGGCCATCATGCCTGCATTGTTTCTGTTCCTGCTCGTTTTTAGAACAATGTTAAAAGTAAAATATAAAAACTTTAAATCACAATCTCGTGAGATTCCATCATCTCGCGATTCTTCAGTAAAAAAAAAATAGCGATAAGTAAGCTAAATGATAAAAAAACAACAACATAAGTCATTTGTAATGGAAAAATTAATATGCAACCGCAACTCCTTGGACAAAAGACCTTCGTAATGATATGGGTTTTGTGGTCCCTGGTTGAGTAGGTTTAATAGAAAATCATCAAAGTCAAATACTTAACAACATACATAAAACATACAACATCGTACAAACTTACAGAAATGCATACTGTGCAAGACATATATACATACTTAAAACATAAAACAAATCAACATAAAAACATAATACTTACTACAAACATACATTTAACATAATACTTACATAACAAACATACATACATACATATACTTACAAACATTACATACATACATAATACTACAAACAAATATACATACATAATACTTACAACATACATACATACAACTACAAACAAACAAACATACAAACATAATACTTACAAAAAACATACATAATACATTACTTACAAACAAAACATACATAAAATACATAATACTTACAACAAACATACATACATACATTATACTTACAAAGAAAAACATACAAACATAAAACTTACAACAACACATACATACTATACTTTCAAACAAACAAATACAAAACATAACTTACAAAACCACATACATACATACATATACTTAACAACACAAACATTTACATAATAATACTTACAAACATACATACATACATAATTTACTTTACAAAACAAACATACATACATACATATACTTTAAAACTTACAGACATGCTCTGATGCACGAATATATAATACTTACAAACATCATAACAAAATGCACACATAAAAATATAATACTTACAAACATACATACATAATACTTACAAAACATAACTACATACATAATTTATACCTATACAACAAACAAACAAAAACTTAATAATTACAACAAACAATTAATACATACATTATAACTTACAAAAACATACATTATAACTTACAACAAACATACATACATAAATTATACTTTACAACAAACATACATTACAAACATATATACTTACAAACTTACATAAAAACTACACACATAACGTACAAACTTAAGACATTATACGTGTGCAGACATATATTTACATATTACAAACATACATACAACATGCACCATAAAACATATAATACTTACAAACATACTACATAATACTTACAACAAACATAATTACCATTATACTTACAAACAAACAAACATTACAAACATAATACTTACAAACAAACATCATACATACATTATACTTACAAACAACATTACATACATAAATACTTACAAACAAACATACATACATACATTATAACTTACAAACAACAAAACATACAAACATAATACTTACAAAACAAAAGCATACTCATACATTGTACTTACAAACAAACACTATATAGCTACAATATTTAACAAATAAAATCATAATACATACATTATCTTACAACAAACCAACATACAAACATAATACTTGCACATACATACATGCTTAAACACACAGAGATAATCCTACTTTCAAACATATCATATATAATACTTAACAACAACACACATACATTACACATACATACAACACACATACAAACATATACATTACACCACATAATTACAACTACATACATTTCAAACATTAATACTTCAACATATAAGAATAAATATGATATAGCTGATGTTGGCTGAATGGTTAGGTGGTGTTGGCTTGGATCCCTAGACCTCTAGGTTTTTGTTTTTTTTGTTTACATTGTCAAGGCTCGTATGAGAGCTAACACCAATGCACAGCAGGGGGCATGAGATAAGAGTGGACGGGAGAGGGAAGGGACAAAAAGTGGGAACAGAGACATCAGGAGATTGTGTGAGGGAGGGATGGGGTGGGGACCATGGGTGATACAATGATGGACATTACATGGATTCAAGGAAGGAAGCAGGAATTATTGAAGGAGGTGGGCTTGGGGGTGATTCATGGGGGTTAAGAAAAAAAATATCGAAGATTTGGATGGGGGAGATAAGAGGTGGTGGTGAACAGCTGTTTGAAGGCCTTGGAGGGAAAGAACTGGGATTTGAAGAGAGTGCGGAGTTTATTCCAAAGCAGGAAAAAAGAGGAATGAAGAGTGAAGTGAGGGCAGTGATTCGTAATTTTTGGTAGTTTTACAGAGGGCGTTGTTGGCGTAGTTTACACATGCCGCATTCTTTGCAACCAGCATACAGACATGGCGCGCACACACACACACCTGCAAAGGAGACCTTTAACAATCCAATCTACACCATTATACACGTCCTGTGTTGCGTCTACGTACCTTTTCGTGCTGCAGTATGCGATGAATTTGCCCTCTCGAGGTGTCAGGCGCTCACTCAAATTGGATTCATCATCCCACTTTTGGGGAAGCGTCCTTAACAGCTCACCCATGCGTGTTCCTCGCAACCATCTCTGTGTGGTCCATGCTAGATTCGTGCACGTGCACGATTTTCTTACGCGGATCACTAATCTTTAACCACGCCCGGCATGCAATAGGACGACGAAAAGCACCCGCGTGGCTTCGGCGTCAAGCATGTCCGCTCCCCGCATGCTCGTGTGCCGCGAGCACATTTTCGCAAGATGATCCCGTCACCTCTGCCTGGACCACCACAAGGGTTACACAGATGGGCCCATGTTGAGTTGATCGTTCATTAATGCACGGTCACACACATAACCAAGCATGCAGGTGACAGTCCTTTACAAATTCAAATCTACCCATTGTACACCTCCCAACGTGCCAAAAACTGTACCGTTATCAACTGTAGGGGACTCCGGCAGTGGCTTAAGCACCCAAGCAAGCCTCCAATGAAGGTTGCATTAAGAATGAGCTGGCTTGCGTGATAGCAAGCCTATTGGTTCATGCACATACCTGCGCAAAAAACAAAACATCGCGGTTCCTTAACTTTCATATTCACTCCCAAACATTTTGACAGTTATTTAGTCACATGATCCGATCCACCAAACTCAAATTATTTTCGATATATGCTTTAATTAGACCGTGAGAAGTAGATCTGGAAATGATCATATAATGCATGAAATCACCTCCAAGCTTGTCAATTGAAACGAGTAGCACTTCATCTCTCTCT
>JAXMNL010002139.1:0-13836 GCA_035128595.1 Eptatretus atami
CGGATTGAGCAGACGTTATGGATAGGCAGTCCCTCTGGGGACAGGTGGCAAAGTCAAGCAGTGAAAGCATTAAATCGTATAGCTCAATGAAGCTGGTTAATGTTGACACGTTCCTAAATCATTTTTCACTCAATATAATTCTCCAAACAGTAGAAAAAGATAAGTTTATTGCTTTGGAAATTTCACATTTTTTGTGTATCTATGGAGAAGGAGAAGGAGAAGAAGGATAGCCTCTGCTTGCTTAAAATAAATAGGTATATGGCTTAATTATAAGACTCATTATTTCTTTAAATTATCGGATTTCACTCCAGATTTCGACACTTATTAGTCCGGGCAATATCTGATCCTCAAAACCGAAAAAAATATTTCGATGATATACTTTAATTGTCCGGTGAGAGTAGATCGTGGAAATCGTATCATATAATGCATGAAATCGCTCCAAGCTCCTAATTTGCAAGCTAGAGCACTTACAAAGTGATGTATACAGCATTCGTAGCTGTGAGGAACAGGCATTTGGTAATATGAGTGAGGAAGTGGAAAAAACCAAAAACTTTATCGTTAAGAAATCATTACGGCATGTTCCATCTCAAGCATGGTTGAGCAGGCCAAAAAACATGGTGGCTTCAGACCCCAGTGAGGTTACCGAGGATACGCCACAAAACCCCTTCGAGAGCAGTGACCGAGGATGCACCTGATGAAGGATATAATAAATAAGGCCGGTTAATTATCTTCAAAAGGGGTCTTTTAATTAACTCAAACACCCAATTTTCATTATGCACTTCCTTGGGGTTTTTTAGTACGCGTGCAAAGTTTCAGGCTACTAGTTTCATGGGTTTGGAGTTATGGAGGAATCACACTGACATACACACACACACACACACACACACACACCACACACACACACACACACACACCACACACACAACACACACACACACCACACACACACACACATTGACATTTGTTAGTATAGAACATGGAAGATAGAGATTCATTGCCTTTGTCGCTGTCAAAATGGGCTTTGGGTTCGTTTTTACTGCTATTGCACATGTTGGATGATATCTGTCTTTCACTTCATGGAAGTTCTTCACAAGATGGCGTTATCATGTACAATCGCAATTTCTTGCTCAACCTTCATTCCGATGGAATTGGTGGCGTTACAGAAAGAGGTGTTGTGAACCTGACATTTGAGAATGCTTCTCCCAATGTTAATGAAAATTTAAAAAACAAGGTTTATGTGGAAATCTTCCTCGGTGGCTTAAACACAGAAACCCCAAGGTATGCCTTCCTGTTTTGAATTTGACTAATTCTTGCTCGATGAAGAACAAAACTGATGAACTTGATGTGCTACTGAGGTTTGACTGGTACTATCGGACCTCGTCTTGTGGTGTGTTTCACTGACACATGGCTTGATGAAGGGGATGACGTGTCCGATGGTTTTGGGACGATTAGGGCCGGTAGAGACATGTCGTTGGGCAAGGCCAAAGGTGGCGGTTTATGTATGCTGGTGAATTTGAATTGTGCGGCGTGTATGGTACGTGAACGGTATTGTTCCAAGGATGTGGAGATACTGATGGCGTCTTTCCGACCATACTACCTGCAATGGGAATTTGGTCAGTGCACTATTATTGTGGCATACGCACTGGTGTCAGACTTTAAATGCGCATCAGAATGAATCACCGAAAGTAGCAATATAATAGGGCAACAGTGGATTGATCCACGCTGATTCTTGGGGAGTTCAATCGATGTGACCTCGGTCAGGAACATCATCAGCGCCATCAGTACGTGAATGTTCTTACCTGTGGTGACAGGACATTGAACAAATGTTACGGCAACATTGAACAAGCTTAGATGGTGAAGTGTGCTCCTTCAATTGGGCTTTAGGACCATAAGGTGGTCCATCCCTTGCCTATGCATAGACAAAAGTTGAAAATGATGCCGGTTCTGTGCAAGGGGGCTAAATCTAGAACAGCGGAGGATAACGGACGCATGAAGGGCTGTTGCCTATTCACAGACTGGGATGCATTTTCCTATTCCAATGAACTTACTGATGCTATAACAGATTACATGAAGTTCTGTGAGAACTTTGTGACCACAGAGAGAAGCATACGCGTATTTCGCAATAACAAACCTTGGCTCACCACTGAAGTGAAGGCTTGTTTGACAAAGAGATTGGGTTTGGGTTTTAAAAATAAATAAATTGCTGAGAACATTATTCATGTTAATATCGCTGGTATATTCTTTCCCACTCTAAATAATATAGTAATGATTTTTACAATACATATAAATGTGCTACATTCATACATATTTCCCAAATTCTGATTACAAACAATGATTGAAACCAACATTATATTTACATATAGTAGGTAATAACAGTCTGTAACATTGTTCCTTTTACCAAGCGATAACACAGTATATCTTTCATATACATATTTCAAGATATTTCTGTTGATATATTATCATGATCATACAGTTTCATTGTATTCATCAGGTAAGTAACAATATCATGAGATTTTACTGTCATCCATTTCAATCAATGTCAACAGCTAATGGTTCAGCTATGTTCTTCAATCTTGGTCAGACTCCGAGCTGTCACCAGGTGAGTACTCCTGTTCCTCTGGTATGCTGTCATCGTCATCTGATTCATCATCTCCATCATCACTGGTGTTCACTGATTCAGCAATATCTGTCAACTGCTTGTGGAGAACACACCCCTCATACCAGAGAGGCTCCAGTTTTTGGTTGACAAGTGCCCAACCGTGTCCGTCACCAGCATCAGGGATATCAGGGTTGGAATGTGGGCCTTCTTCCATATCCCAACCTGGTAGTTCACGCTCCTGATGTGCTGCTCCAGACTCTTTCTACATGGAGGATGAGTAGCCAGGTCAACATTACTTGAGTGGGTGAGATGATCATCATCTTTGGCACACAGCTCACTCATTCTCAAGAATCGCAACTCATCTACACTTCGAACACGAGATCTTCCATACAAAGCACAAGTGAACTCATTGAGATTATCCATGAGGTCCCTCGAAACATCCCACGTGTCTCCCAGCCTGGCAAGAACTTCCACAAACTTCGGCATCCTTGAGAAGGTCTTCAATGGCTTCACTTTGCCTAACCCCTTGAAAGCACTCGTGGTATCACAACCACTGTAGGCATGAAGTGCCATCAATGCTGTCAATGCTGTTGGGAATAGCCACGAGATATTTCACTGATATCGATGAACCTCTTCTTGTTTCCTGTGCGCTGTGTCGAACATGATCTTTAGGTCTGCATAGTCGGAGCATAGTGCAGCAAGATGAAAAATATGTCACTGTCTGGACTCTTCACCATAACATTGTTGTAATGATTGCTCCTGGCATATTCACAGTAGAGAATAACTCTGGAATCCGTTTCCTCTTGAGCAGCTTGAGACTCAAAACTTCTCTTCTGCATGTTGAGCAGCCATCTTCAGATGTCAGCAGATATGCTGATCCTTCACAGGTGATCATGGCCTCTAATTCTGATCAGCAACTTCTCATCTAATTTGTCCTCAGTAGTGTTGAGCACCATTCTCCATCCATCAAACTCAAACTGACTTAAGCCCTCAGTAGTCCATGTCCCTTTGACTTTCACTTTCTTCCGTTCCACGAGTGGCAGAATATACAATCGGGTGAGAATAGTACCTTGTCGCCAGCTGAGCCCCTCAACTTAACTTGGAACATGATGGTTCAGATGGATCATAATGACTGGAAAGTCGATTGAGATTCATAGTGAATCTTTGGTACATTCTCTGTGATATCCATCACCTTCAGTAATGGCGTCGGTATGAGGTCACAGTAGCAGTCATTTGGTGAACAGATTCGAATGGCTGAGACAGTCTCCTGTCATGTATGTCCTTCAATGTAAATGATGGGAATAATTCTTAAGTAATCTGCAAATGAATATTTGTTGTTGAAGTTCCTTGAGGGGGAGGTGTCTGACTACTGCTCCAATGGCCATATTCAGCACATTAAAAATATATTATGTGGAGGAAAAAAATTCACACAATACCAATTTCAATATGGATATCTTTGTTCATGAGAAATCAAGCTTTCTCTTCAGCACCAAGTTATTTCTGTGTCAGGTATTGACCTCGATGGAGGCTCTGGTCACAGTTAACAAACACAATGAGATTAACCATATGCAATTTAGGATGTGATAACATTGCGGGGTATCCAAGATATTGGACCCATTTTGGCATCAAGTGGAATGCAGTTGGCATTGGCATGTCACCTCATGGTTAATTAGCAGGATATATAACAAGAAACAGGATAAATAAGCTTGATTGAAAACTCTACAACACAGTATGGGCAGTTAATAAGACGATACAGTACATGTACTCAACATTGTATATAAGCTCTTGGATATATTATTTTAGACACATACATGGAACCAGCATGGATTATGTTTCATATAAGCCATAATATGTGTAGTCTGACAGTGAATGGGTCGTCTAGAAGCCATTCTGATTGGGTACGGAATCGCTTTTGGCACAAATGACGAAAACTCATTTTTGAGGTACCCCTTTCATGAGGCTAAAACAGGTAGTGCAATCCCAATCATCTATTATTCCAGCAGTGGGTGTGTGTGTGTGTGTGTTGGTGTGTGTGTGTGTGTGTGTTGTTTGTCTGCGACCGCCATTTCTCGCACAACCACTGGTCCGTTCTGATTAAACTTGCCAGGAATATTGCCGGGACCCGAGGATGTGCCTTTTCAAGGTTTGATATTAATCGGACAAGCGGTTCCCAAGTTACGGCCATTTATTTATCGACCAATGACAGGACAACGGTGTTATGACATCACTATTGACGTCACAATTCTTCTTCTTCTTCTTTTTTTCTTTTTTTTGCACGATTGACGTCACAATTATTCTTCTTCTTCATTTGATATGATGTCACAATCCCAAGTTACGGCCATTTATTTATCGACAATGACAGGACACAGTGTTATGACATCACTATTGACGTCACAATTCTTTCTTTTTTTTTCTTTTTTTTTGCCACATTGGATGTCACATTCTTCTTCTTCGTTTGATATACGTCACAATCGATGCTGGGGACCTGAGTATGTGCCTTTTCAAGGTTTGATATCGTTCTTCATCCGTTTCAGCTGTTTCCCAAGTGTTTCCCAAGGTTTGAAGGCTGTTTTTTTCCAAGGTTTAAATTAATTGTTCAAATTATTAATTAATCCCAAGGTTTGAATTTTTCCCAAGGGAAACAGCTGTTCCCAAGGTTTGATTAATTGTTGTGCTTGGTAGACATTTGTGAATACATTTGGAAGAGGGGGGCGAGAGAGGAGGGGGGGGGTGAGAGAGGGCGAGAGAGGGAGGCGAGAGAGGGGCGAGAGAGGGGGCGAGAGGGGCGCGAGAGAGGGGGAGAGGGCGAGAGAGGAGGGGCGAGAGAGGGGGGGGGGAGAAGGGGGG
Organism: Eptatretus atami; assembly: GCA_035128595.1. NCBI lineage: Eukaryota > Metazoa > Chordata > Myxini > Myxiniformes > Myxinidae > Eptatretus > Eptatretus atami. Next base: position 5,447 of record JAXMNL010002139.1, read on the forward strand.
CGTCACAATTCAAGAGAGGGGAGAGAGGAGGGGCGAGAGAGGGGGGAGGGGGGGAGAGAGGGGTGTGAGAGTGGGGGGCGAGAGAGAGGGCGAGGAGAGGAGGGGGAGAGAGGAGGGGGGAGAGAGGAGGGGAGAGGGGGGAGAGAGGGGGTGAGAGAGGGGGGAGGAGGCGAGAGAGAGAGGGCGAGAGAGGGAGGCGAGAGAGGGGGGCGAGAGCACGGACTTCTTATAATAACCTGGACCAGCAATGCCATCTACTCGCAGCAGTAGAACTGAAGTCACCGGAAATGGCTCAGTGGCCATGTTGCGTTGCCACTCGCTAGTCGCGCGCAATTCAAAAAACCTGTAGATGCATTAAGATTTTTAAACTATTTTGCCAGTATTTTTGACCGGTAAACGTAAAAATGCCACAGTGCGTGGCGTTCGGATGCAATAATAAGTTTGGGAAGAGCTCCACATGCACCTTTCATCGGTAAGAATGCCGATTATTGATGCTTTTTTTTCTCTTTCAATCGTCAATCATTTTTTAGAGTATTCTTTTAAGAAGTTACAATTTAAACGCTAAACGCCAGTATAACAATCTAGATGATGGCAAAGTACAGTCGATAATTTGAAAGAAGAATGTAAAAAAACGATATTATCAGGAATACGCCGGAAATGAGTTTTCCAGGCGTCTAGAATTCAATTTTTTCCGAGATTCATTACCCCATCGACCGCCGTGGCTGCGTAAATAGTTGGGCGGGTAGCTCACAATATTTGTCCATTTGGGGCACAGGCCCTTCCTATTTCCGAGGGTCCTGGCTCCGCGTCCACCTAACCCGATGTTACCCCAAAATCATTTTGCTTCCTACGCGCCTTAGGTTAGGGGGTCGTATCTATCTTGATATCAGAAATCTACCTCCACTGACGCCAATTGTAGTACCCATCCTTCCATCCCTTCAAATGCCAATAATCGAAAACGTCATTCGATCTTTTTTCTCCAGATTCCTGAGGATAAAGTTGTGCGACAATGGTGCCAGGCGCAGAGAAGGGAACACTTTACACCAATGCCCAGTGTGACATTACTTTGTAGTGAACACTTCCTGAACTCTGACTTTGACAGTACGGGCCAGACGAAACGCTTAAACAAGCGTCATACCAAGCGTCTTCAATTCCACCTCATCTCCAGAAGGTTAGTATACACGATTTATTACAATGCGTCTTCCACTAAAACATACAATTTATTTGATACAAATATTATATATTTTTATTTGATACAAATATTTATTTGACACATATTAAATGTTTTGAATCTATAAAAGTTTTAGAATTGATTTTGGGTGCGAATACCCAGAAAAACGACCTCCTTGCTGCCAGGATTTTTCTATGAATTTCTGTACGATTCTGACTGTATCAGACGATGCAGGTCGTTTTGTATTCGTGCCCAAAAATTAATTCTAACAACTTAATTTTATAAATTCATCCACATTCAAATGTTTATAAAATGAATAAAATACCCGCGGAAATCAAATTTAGCGCAAATTTTCAAACTTCATGGACATCCTGTATATGCAATAAAAATAAATGGAATCCTGCATCAGAGTGCTCCAATTTGATTCTATCAAGCGGTTCGCACTGTATTGAATTTACCACTAAAATTTCCGTGAATTATCAGTTTTCTGTTCACCAGTTAATTCGAAATTTCGATCCGATATTAATTATGTTATTTTCTACACAGAAACGATACATCGGGAACCACCGGTTGACAGACACCTGGCCCAGAGCCAAATTCACAGCTGGCCAGATTCACTCACCATGGCCGTCGACTTCAGCAGACCACACGTACTGCGCCGATCCGAGTCCATTAAAATGAAACGGAAGCTGGGTACGGCAACCGAGACCAATGAGAACCTGAGGAAAAAACTGAAGGTTACGCAGCAGAAAACGCGAAGATTGAAGAAAGAGGTAGAGAAATTAAGCTCTGTCGTTGAAGAACTAAAAAACAAAGGGATGGTTTTCGGAAAATTGTGTCGAGATACTGAATTCGACATTTCTGGGGTACCACTGGCGGTTATGAGTCGATATTAAAGAATCAGGCAAGCGGAAAGAATCCAGGCAGAAACGATACTGTGATCGTCATTCGCCCCTCACGCTAAATTTCTATTCTGCGAAGCCTACGACGATGTACGCGAGGTATTCGATCTCGCTCTACCTAGTCCTTCAACGATCCGACCTGGTACAGTGCCATAGACGGATCACCGGATTCAACCAGAGTATTTGACGCATTGGAGGCGAGATTTAAAGAGGATAGGAGTACGTTATGTGCCCTAATGTTGGACGAAATGTCACTGATGGAATCAGTAGAGATGTTGGTGACAAGGTGTAGGATATGTGGACATTGGAGCAGGTAATCTGGACGATATCGCGCCACTTGCTAAAAACGCTTTAGTAATTATGTTGGTCGCGGTGAATGATCATTGGAAGTTCCAGTCGCCCACTTCTTCATCAATGGTTTGACTGTGTAAAGAACAGGCCAATGTTGTGTCTCAGTGTTTACATAAGCTACACGAAATTGGAGTTAATGTCTCTCGCTTACCTGTGACGGGCCTTCAGCGCATTTGACAATGTTGAAAGAGTTGGGTGCAAGTATCAACCCGGATAATATGAATTCGTCGTTCCTCACCCAGCAGATCCTCACAAGCTCGTTTTGGGCATTCCTCGACGCGTGTCATATGTTAAAAGCTTGCAAGGAATTGCCTCGCACACTGAAGACGATGAGAGACAGTTCTCAGAGTCATCTCCTGGAAATATATAGAAACTTGTATGAACTGCAGAAACAGGAAGGACTACGTTGGCAAACAAATTAGTCGGAAACATATCGAATGGAGACAGATATAATGAAAGTTAATACGGCTGCTCAAACGCTGAGTTCAAAGTGTCGCGGATGCAATTGAGTTCTGCCGCGAAGAGTTGAAACTACCTGAAATTTCAAGGGAGTGAGGGACTTGCATCTTCATCTGCACACTGGATCAACTGTTCGATCTGTTGAACTCCAGGAACCTTTGGCACGCAACTACAAGCACCGATGCATCCTGCTCGTGAGGCAGCTTTTTTTGCTATTCCTGGAAAAGACAAGTAATTATCTCACGACCTTGACTAATACTTCTGGTCAACTCATGACAAAGACAAGACTTAAAACAGCTTTATTGGATGCTGACTTGTATCGTAAGCGTTAAAAACCTCTATCTGACATACGTCCGCCCCAAAATTCATCTTTAAAGTATTTGCTTACATATAAGCTCAGCCAGGACCACATCGAGTTGTTCTTTGGAGCTGTCCGTCTAGCACACGGTTCCCAACGGGGGGAAATTTCCCCAGGGGGAAAATTTGGGTGTTTCAGGGGGAAATTCTAGTCTGGAATTAAAATTCTGGAAATTATCAGAAAATAATTAGAAAATAATTTCCAGTAATAGCCTTCTGTTCTTCTTCTTCTCAAGGGGTACCCGTTTCCTGAACTTTACCCGCTTTCATTCTTATGTTTATTTTTCTTTTTCTTCTCTTTTTAGTTTGTTCTTTTCTATTACATGTCTTATATGATCTCTCTTGTTCTTTTCAGGTCCGCAAGTGATCATGTCGAAAAACGGATATTCGAAGCATATCTAGACTTCGGTTTTACGTTCGTTGTGAATAACGGGAACATTCTGCCACAATGTGTCATCTGCACAAGACCTTGGGAATGGTAGCATGAAGCCATTCCAGATGAAGCAACACCTTCCAAGGAATGCCATCCCGAACATACAGAACAAGATCGTGAATACTTCAGTGAAACAAAATATCTGAAGAAGATGAGACTGGACTCAACTGGAACGTTTCGTCAGCAAACGGACGCTATTTGAAAGCGTCATACGAATCTCCCGTACAAGATTGCGAGGGAGAAGAAACCACAACAATTGGTGAAACATTGGTGAAGCCGTATGCTGCAGTGCGTGAAGTTGGTCCTTGGTGAGGCTGCCCACAACAAGATGAACCAGAATTCCTTTCAAACACACCATTTCGTCACGGATCAATGATATGGCGAGAGCATCAAGACCAAGTTGTTCAGAAGGTCGAGGGTCACAGTTTTTTTCGATTCAACTCGACGAATCGACAGATGTTGCGAATCTGTCCCAGCTGTTGGGTCTTTGTTCATTATACCACCGAAAGGAATTGCGAAGAATTTCTCTTCTGCAACCCTCCAGACCGACCAAGGTCTAGGATGTGATGGACCTTATCAATGACTTTTTCGAGACAGCAACATCAGCTGGGAGCTCTCTGGTGGGTGTGCACGGATGGTGCCCAGCCATGCTCGGCTCATCGATGGGGTTCGTCACGCTCGTCAAGCAAAATAATTCGGCAGTGGAATCGACACATGTCTGATCACAAAGAGGCGCTTGCTTCGAACTCTCCCAAGAACTTCAAGCAGCATCTCGAACTGTCATCAAAGTCGGCAACTTTATCAAGGTTCCGCTCTGAACACTCGGCTGTTCGTCGGCTCTGTGATGGCATGGAAGCCGACCACTGAATCGTTGCTGTTTCATACTCAGGTGAGGTGGCTCTCAAAGGGAACATGTTGCAGCGAGTCCTTGGAATTGTTTGATGAGTGTAGCTTCTCCTTCGGGCCAAGAGAATGTTGTGCTTGTGTAGGGGTGTGAAGGTGAGTTTTTTTTCGTTGGGCTGTCCTACTTGTCCGATATTTCAGTGCATTACGACTCAACAGGAACTGCAGGGCAAAGGGACACATTCTTTTTTCAGTCGGACAGATCAGAGTTTCGTGGCTAAACTGGACTGTGGAAGAAATAGCGGGGTGTTGAAGTTTTTCCCATTCCTCGCTCTGAACGAATGTTTGGAGATATGGAGGATGGTCTCTGCCTGATCCATAGCCGAGGATTACAACACACTCGAAGGCTTGGAGGAGAATTCAAGTATTACTTCCCGGGGATCACAAACGAGAGCAACTGAGAACAAGCTTATCAGAGACCCATTTCAGAGGAACGTTGATGATGTGCAAGAAGCGTGGCAGAAGAGATTCCTGACTTAAAAACGACTCACAGCGAAGGATGCTCCAGAATATGGAACTGGAAGAGTTTTGGACCCCAAGTCCGAGGAACCTCCGCTTTCTTGCGACCACATGCTCTGCAGATATTGGTCCAGTTTTCTTCCACCTACTGTGTGAGACAGGATTTTCGGCACTGGTACACCTCAAAACAAAAGGCACGCAACAAGTTGGAGGTGGAGGCGGATCTTCGATGTGCGCTCTGCATAAACTCCCCAGACATGAAGGACTCGTGAACGCAAACAATGCCAGAAGTCACACTAAAATGATGTGTTCTTATTCATACAATTTAATGTTCGCTGTGTTAGTGCATTTGAAATAAATTAGTAAATAGCTCTCAGTGTGTTTTAACTGTTCTTTTCTCTCATACACATGAAGGGGGAATCTGGATGGTTGAATTGGTGAGGGGAAATGACAGAAAAAGGTTGGGAACCACTGGTCTAGCATGTGGTGGCAATAACAATTTCAACACCAGACAGTTTATCGGCAGACGTACAAGCGTCTTCTCGATGTGGCTGATATCAAAGCCAACAAGGGAACTGTTCAAGCCCAGGAGCAACACGATCCACAGCTGCGTATCAAAAATTCACTAATGAGGCTTTCCCAGATAAGACGCCAGGATATGCTCATAGCCAGACGCTACGATTTGCAGTCGTCAGCCAATGACAGAGTCACCACGATTATGCCGAGATATTCCACCATTTAACAAACTTTCTGTGTTCCTGGAGTCAGTATGTAACCTATATTGCAGGATATGTGGTTAGGATGGTTAGCGGACACTCAATGTCAAGATTGCTTGCTGGCTCTCACGCAGGCTGATTGCCTGTTAAACAAGGAGGTGCCCTTACGTTCATCATCAAGCGTGTTCAAGTATGTGAAGCCACTGGAATGTTGTTAGAGAATGCCAGCGTGACAAATGGCAAGATTCTCGCTTGATAGTTACCTGAAATCTGGCAATCTCTGCATCAGTGTTGCAGAAGTAGGATCGAGTGCATTTGACTCGTTAGTGATCACCATGGTTTGAGACGGAGGCAGACTGTAATCATGTATTTCTCTCATACAGCACATCTTGTGAGTGCTATACAAAGATTCGTTCTCCACCATGTTGTTCGACACATTAAACACTGGATTGAAAGATAAAACCCAATCAGAAAAAATCAGGCAAACTGATCCTATTTGCCACATCATAGTTTTACTAACCATTGCATTGAAGTGTTCTCCTAGGTTTTCGACATTCTTATGTTTCAACCTACTGCGATTATATAGTTGATCATCATCTTCTATAGGTCAATGCAATTAAACCAGTCTCATAGATGTGTGATTATAGATTTTTTTTTTTCAACTGTTTAGTTAAGGTTGTCACATGTCTGTTCAATTTTTCTGATTGTCAAATATTTATGGCATACAGGGTAGCTTTAAGTACTCACTGAGTCGGTAGCTTTAGTACCCCACTTGGCCTATATATATTGCATCACTGAAACATTAATGGGACTGGTACTGGTTCAATATGCTTTCGCCTACTTCAGAAGCTACCCTCCTATTAATATACACATATTTATAGGAGGCCATAGGTTGTCTGTAGATTATAGTATCATATTTACTTAGGTTTCGATGTCATGTTCAATCGTTTTGCATGATTGGTCAATATATTATTAATTTATAGCCATTAAGCCTATTCACTGTATAGGGGGTAGCTGAAAGCTCTTCCTCCTTTGGCCTATGAATATACAAATATTTAGGCCATAGGGGGTTAGCTATACACATACATCTGATTTCATCAACACATTACACTGATTATCACAGATCATATGACATTGATATGATAATCATTCATGTGAGAATTGTGCACTCGTACTCACTCACCTTATCGATCGTGCTGCAGAGGTTATATAGCTTGGTAGTGATAATGTAGCGGCGGAGACTGTTGTTAGTGAAATTGAAAATCCTTTTCTTCTTATAAGCTGTACAAAAATGTTGTTTCCAGCGAGAAATTCGGCACAGATTAATATACTTCAACTCTGTGAATCGGATGGCACGCAACATGGCGACTTCAGTCAAACTTGACGTCATACGACAGAGGCCGTTGCTGCGTCCAGCGGTTATTATAGAAGTCCGCTGGGGTAGACGCCAACTGCTCCCATCTAGCGGTCGTTCCTCGCCACCGAGCCCGCACCCACACACACATATACTGTGTGTATATATATATAATTATATATATAATGCTATTAATACAGTATGTTGTACTATGTATTTACTTGTATTATTTAAAATATATATATTTTTGGTATTGTATTTGTATGTTATATGTATATGTTTTGTATATATATATGGTGTGTTATATATGTTACATATATAATATATTATATATATGTATATTAAGTATGTGTATATCGTATTTATGTATTTTATAGCGAACGCAGTGAGCTTCCTACTTAACGTCGTGCACATGAGAATAGGGAAACAACAACAACAACACAACACATACCCTGGCTATGGAATCCGTGTCGTTAGCTATGGCCCTTTTGCTTCCGGTTGTTTTTAAACGCTGTGCGGTGTATTAAACACGATTGGTTTATTCTATACTGTGAATATTACTTAACGCGTGACCATGAGAGATGGAACAACAAACACACAATACCCTGCAATTGTGAATCGGTGTCGTTGGGCTCTGACCCATTTTTGCTTCCGTTTTTGTTTTTTTGCTGTTCTGGTTTTTTTTTGTTTCCGGTTTTTGTTCATGGAAAGATGCATCTTTTTTGGCTGGGGAAGAATTTAAGGATCGTCGGAGACATGGGAAGACTCCCAATAATTTATCAGACATGGTTATATTTCTCCACTGATTTTATAAAGATATCTTCCTGCATGCATCAAAAATTTATTTTTTATCTGTGTACTATTTTTGATCGCTGATCCCGAATCCAGGCCGAAGTACCGGAAAATGCGTATACAGTTTGTGACAAGTTATAGGTAAGTCAGAAGCGAATGTTAAGAGACTAGTTCGCTTCTGTATTATTTTTTTTAAGACTGTTAGGGATTTTGGTTTTCTGTCTGAGTAGGAGTATATTAAGAGTGTTCTAGGTGTAGTTGTCGTGAGTATGTTGGTTTTTAAGTGGATTAGGAGTTTGTTTGATGAGGTGAGATATTAATTTTTTTAGATGAATCTGTTCTGGCGGTTTCTGTTAGTTGTCGTTGTGAATATTTGGAGCGGTAATATTTTCTTTTAGATGAGATCCTGTTTCTAGGCGGTTTGTAGTTGTCGTTTTGTGAGGTACATGTGGGTAATATTATTTTTTTGATGAGAATCTCTTGCCTACCCAGT
>JAXMNL010002140.1:0-13824 GCA_035128595.1 Eptatretus atami
TAACTGGACTTTGTAAGCACCCTATATATAAAGCAACGATGTATTCATCAAACATGAAAAGGTATTATTGAGAGATTTATTTGTCATGAAAAACATGGTCAATGTGACCACCATTTTTCCTGTGTCCACCTGATTTTTCCAGGACTGTGATTCACCGAAGTTAAAGTACTTCAACCCCTTCTGCATGCCTAATTGTTGGTTGCAGAAGCCTCTTCGGTCAAGTACAGGTCCTTTTCTCTTGATATGCGATGTGATGTTTGGCACTTTCAACAACTGCTTCGCAACTTACAATCAGAATAAAGTTGTCATTACGTTGTGGGTCACCATAAATATTCTGTAGTCTCCGGTTAGGTGGCCAAAAGCTCAACAACATTGTTTGATAATAAAGTCTGGATAATGCGGCCGATATCATATTCAACGTTCCATTATAGAGCACCTGCCATAAGCCCTGACATTGGGGGAACGGGAGGAAAAAAAGGTCCCCTTCACATTTAGGGCTTTGACTCTGTTGGTGCTTGAGTGCCATGGCACATTTTTACACCCCGCCAGGGGAAGGGGGATCTTTGATTCTGTGTTCCGTTTGTTGAGAGCGTTTCAAATCATGCTAGATCAGAAAAAGAACAACCCATTGAAAACAGGTATCCATCAAGTTATATTATTATAATACCAATTATTATACAAAAGTCAGCTCCGATCCTTCATATATGACACCATGGTAGGGGGTAAGGGGGTAGAGCGTTGCATAGTGCCCCCGTTGCATTGTGAATTATTATATCTAGTAATAGGCATCCACAACCATCCTTGACCATGTTGTGGAACATTGGCCGAGGCCCTCACTTTTCTTTCTTGCCTCACTTTTTCATCTTTATTCGTTTTTAAATTCATTTTCTCCACAATCACTTGAGCGATTGACGTGAAGCATTTAACCTTGGCTCGCCTACCCATGGATAATTTTCTTGAACAAAGTTACATGATGATTGCATGAAAAATGCAGCCGGCGTTCCAAAAAAACAACAACTCCATTTTCTGCAGGCATGTGTTGCAGCTTGTTTCCTGTGGCAGGAATAAACGACCTTGACCTCAGACGAACAATTTTTTTTATCAGTGTTGCAGTAAAATCACAGGTACATATTATTAAATTAATCTTCCCTCAGACTTTCCCTGTTTCACAAAATGGACTTGCCCTCTCGAACGGACTTAACGGAATTTACAGAGACACTTCAATATAGTCACATTATATTGATCCGCAATTCATCTTTGTCTTGTGGCAGCAACTGAGTTGTGGGAAACATCATTTGTTGACGGGCGCGCTGTATTCTGATGCAAATTGCCCTCGTGCCTGGTTAGGTTCAGGAATTGGATTTGTTTGCTTGACTGCCGGATAGCTCACTACTCTTGCTGAAGGGACAAAAGTCAGCACAGACTGATCTCTAGTCAAGATGGGACGCGTGGTCGATCTAACATATCCATCTAAGGACGCACAAACATTGAATAAGTCACTCCTGCCTGTGAAACATAGCTGGTTCGCAATCAAACATCAGCTTAGACAGTTTATTTATAAGCGTGTGAATACCTGCTAGGCCCCACCACTGTTAGCTCAATATAGTAACATGATAATAGTATCAGTATTGAGTGTAGAGTACTTAGCAGGGGTACCTGGTATTGCCTGGTGCTGTTCCACCCGTTGTCATTTTTGAAGAAATGTCAAATATTCTGTCGTTTTTTCATTTTTAGAAATTCGCTGGGATCTTGTATAAATTCCCTAACTGCAGTAAGAATTAGGGTCTTTTGTGGAATCATTTATATTACCTTTTTACCTGAAACATACAGACTCATTCAAAGGCGAGGCATGATGAGAGTGATTTAAAAAAAATCAAAATTTGTCAATAACTTTTGTTTTTGCCATAAAACACTCCTGCCTCACTGAATGAATCAGCGAAAGTTTTGTACGAAGATCTCGTTTGGCCATCTCTGAGACATATGGCTACACACAGACAAGACAGACAGACAATCTCTCTATAGTGTCGATTGAGTTTAAAGTATGGGCAGGTTCGGCCAGAACCTGCATCCGTGCGCAGGAAGAGCCAACTATAGGAGAACCTGTGAGTCAGTTGGTACAATAGAGCGCATTCGAATCAGTTTAAACCACAGAAACAATTAATGCCACACGCATTACCATGTCATTGCTCAAATTGTGTGTGAATTATGGCATATCATAAATCTTCCTGTGAGTTAATTATAATATAAGTAACTTTCCGGCAAGTTATTTGTAGCACAGCTCAATCGCCGAATTGCTCACCACGAGTTCTTTCTCGTTCAAATTATAAAGAGAAGAAACTTCAGGACAGTCCACTGCTCGACAAGAGTCGATACACTTGTTTGTAAAAAACTAAAAGACGAACTAACTCGAATTTACAATAGTCAATCAGTGTTACACACGGTGAGCACGTAGATTATTGGAAATGTGAACGCACACAGACTGATGCTTTCTATCTCATATCCGATAGTTGTGAAGAAAGATATGTAGGAAAAATTTAAAAAACAAAGATTTGGGTGATATGGACATGTAAGAAAAGTGAATAAAACAATCAAGGGCATCTGATAAAGAACTATGTTTGGACACCAATGGAGTGGTGAAGAGACTGATGATATAGGGCAAGGACCCTCAGAGAGATATGAAACATCAACGTAAGCTCATGATAGCGAAATGATCTGTGTGCAGGTCAGAGGTTGCTATAAGCAGTGACGCCTTGACAATGGAGTATGCAAGCGCTTTGCTAATTTGGCAGATGGAGTAAATCTCCTGTGGCCGCAAGTGTCTGGGAAAAGTACAATGAGTGTGTATATACAACAATAATACAAACATAGTACTACTAAAAGATATTTCCGTTTTCTATAATAGGCACTCTATGTTGCACTTGATGCAACTTTTTGAGTCTGAGTTACATAGCTGGTAGAAAGCTAGATTTGAGAGGTCTTCGATGTGCACGCTTGTGTCAAAGTAATGCATCTACGGGACGATGCTTATCTGTAATCAATCGCAAACGTTGTTAAAGAAAAGTGCATCCAACTCTGTGGAGCATTGTGCCTGTTAGCAGAGGTGAATTCATAAGCATGACATAGGTACATTCAGTATGACACAGACATACTTCCAGTCAGCATTGCGCTTAATCGACTAAGAGTCTGCGATAAGTTACGTTATGCCATACAGCCTCAGGTGCACAATAGTAGTGTACATATGAAGTTTGAATGCTGGACAAAAAATCAATGACGAAATAACACATTGAGACTGAACACACAAGATGAACTAGGGACACTGAGACAAGCAACACATAAGAGATGTCCATATACGGACCGGCTGGTGTGTAATGCGGTCATTGAATCGAATATGCTATGGAGCTGAGAAAACAACAATAGAGATGTAACAGGTGTAGATACCATACATTTCATAGAATGAATCACAGAATATTCAGCCTTCATGAGCACGACTTAGAGAATACAATCCGTCGCTTCGCTGATGGGGGGTCACTTAAGGAGCGGGGTTGAGAGAGAAGGTTGGGGAGTGGAAGTCGGAGAGCAGGAATGGAAGAGGAAGGAGAGGAGGATGAGAGATGAGAGCGATAAAGCCGCGACTGGAAGGGGCGACGGATTCTAGCCGACGGAAGTGGGGGTGGCGGGTAGCGGAGAAGCGTATAGGCTCGGCGAATACCACACACTCTACATAGTTGGACGCTACGTACCGTACGTGAGTCGAGGGATGACACGAGATACCTAGGGGCTTGATGAGATAATGAAGAGGAGTATGACAAACAAAGAGAGAGAAAGGTGAGGGTGGAGGTGGGGTTAACGTAAAGAGAAGATAAATGATTGAATGCTTCTTGTACAAAACCACACCACCCAACACACAATCCTCATTGATCATGAACAGCTGGTACACTATAACCAATGACACAACAAGAGTTTTCAATGTACATCCCGCTGGCCTACATTGAAAATGTTTAGATGTCGAGTTCATAAAATTGTTGTGGAAAGACCAAAAGTAATCACTGAAAACTATGGAAAGTACCTTACCGCTCACATCATAGTATCGAACATAAGTATCCACATATAACTTTGAGGCATCGTGCGAGCACATGGAATCTGAGTAAAGAGGCAGAATATGGTTTCACAAAGACTAACTTGCCGACCCTGGCCAATGAGAGTGTGTGTGTGTTGTGTGGTTGTGTGTGTGGTGTATGTGTGTGTGTGTGCTGTGTGTGTGTGTGTGTGGTGTGTGTGTGGTGTGTGATACATAATATTATATAATATTTATATACATACTATTAATATATATTATATATACATACAGAGACAAAAATAGATGTATAATATAACTAGAGTACTGTAAATATAATATATGGAGTAATAGAATACCAGTGGGGCCATGGTCCACCTGCAATGCAACTACTTCAGAGTGAATCCCTTGGCAAAACATTATTTATAAATATAAAATTTTTAATTTGAATGATGTGTATTATATGAGAAAGATTTATTACCAAGCATGCATGAGGTTGCATGATATACAAGCCAAAAAGATCAAACTAAAATGTTGGCAGATTACTAAATCACTTATCAAACAAGACCAAAAAAGGCAAGTCAAGTGACGCCAAAAGTGCAGCATAATGTACATATCGCCAATATTTAAGTCGCTATCATTACTATGATTCTTATAAATAACAAATTGCTAATTAAAACGATTCTTAGTAACTATAGCAATAATTAAAAACATTTCTATGCTGCTTAAGCACTCTAGATCTAGAGACATAGACAGAGGCAGGATACAAGTCCGGCGGTCTCTTCGACTGTTTTAAAACCTATTGTGGTTGTCTACGTTACTGCAAAACAAGCTAAGTAATCAAGGTAATCACATTGAATTATGATTAGATATTGAGCTCGTTTAATTTCAAAAGTTGACAGTTATTGTGATTTTACTGGAAATAATGGCAGAAGAGTTATATAAAATATACGGCACGAAAGGGAGCGCTTCCGTTATAATGCTTATGCCTATGCAACTAGTTCAGTCATGTAACTCCATTGGTCTATTTTGGAGTGGGCAGACAGAATAGAGCGCTGACTTTTATTTATGTGAATTTTCTGTTACGGAATCTTTCCTTGAATGTTTGGTGATTTCGTACCTGGGATTTTAACGTCTGAGTCGCCATCACTATCGCAAATATTTAGCCTTTCTCCACAGCTAGCCATATGGTACTAAACCATTATGTGAGTGAGTGAGCAATGTGTTTAGACAGAGCTCTTCTAATATTAGTACTCAATACCACCCAGTCGCTTCACTAATGTGAATCTAAAAGAGTGGGAAGGGAGAGGGTTGGAGAGGGAAGGAGAAGGAGGGGGAGAGGAGAGAGTGGGGATGGGGATATATTATTATATATAAATATTATTATATATACTATATATAGTATACATTATAAATTAGCCAGAGAAGCAAGACGAGCAGAATAATAGACAAAGCTTTCCTTGCTGTGATAATTATCCCCCCGGGGATCTTTGCTGGTCGAGGGTAAACATGGCCATCACGCCGTGCCTAAACAAGAGCACCGTTTCCCCTGTGTGTTTTGTATTTTACAGCAATGGCCTCCGCTTCACACAGGCGGCGACAAGGCTTCGTTAAGCTCTGAACTGTGTCTCTCTGAAAGCAGATTAGTGTATGGAATATTACCTTATAGTCTGATAGTTTTACACACACATGCTTTGGAGATGCAGGTACAGGAGGCACAATGCAATGCCATTCTGCGCTGTTGTTTGCTTTTTGTCTTGATTCTTGGATTGTTGTCGAGTTACTGCTGCTCTGTATTTTGTTATTCCTTGATTTTTAGATCCTCGTGGAGGATCTCTAAGTCTTTTCGCTTGTTGTTTGTTCTTGTGGGACTTTTTGTTTCAAAGCCTACGTTTCATCGAAACTTTCCTGAGAACTTGGCATATATATGTAAAATACTCCGCGAATGAACAGTAAGCATGACTCTGATTTTGAAAATTAGTTCTCCTAGAGAGAAGTTATGACGTCAAATGATCTTGTCCGCTATGGAAATACGCCATACAAAAGATTATCTCCGAAACTGAGGCAGCTTTTTTGATTCTGTTGCGGGAAATCTGAACAGTATCGGCATTAGCAGAGATGAATTAAGCCAGCCGAGATAAAGATAGAGATACAGATACACTTTAATGAGTCATATCAATTTTTTGACGTTAATTACTTCTATGACTTTTGCCGACATTTTCACATTTTGTTTTCACAATCGTCTAGAGTCTTTTCATCGATCTTCGTGAAACTTGGCATGTATATGCAGAACGCCCGCACATGCAGTATACAGCCGATTTGAAATATCTCTACAAGGACGTCTATCATCGAGAACTCGCTAGAGAGAGACGAATAAGAACTCACCTATAATATATCTGATGCGCATCTCTGAGAACTTGGCATCTCATTGGATCGATTAGCCTGTAATTTATAGTTTGCGTGGTAATCAACCCGGGGCAAGTCTAGCAACAGATATTTTATCTGGCAAACCTCGATACATCACCACTGACGTCATATTTTCTTTAATGACGTCATCATTCAAGTAAGGATCGAAAATCTAGGTCATTCGAGTTGTTATCTTGTAGCCAGGCATAACAACAACTGTTCCATATTCTATCCTATTGTGACATCATGAAGAAAAGGTTTTTTGCCATTCTGCACTCTGAACAACCACACTAGAGTTGGCATTGAAGA
The DNA here is from genome assembly GCA_035128595.1 of Eptatretus atami. NCBI lineage: Eukaryota > Metazoa > Chordata > Myxini > Myxiniformes > Myxinidae > Eptatretus > Eptatretus atami. The sequence continues at coordinate 6,770 of JAXMNL010002140.1, forward strand.
AAAGCATGGGCTTTGCAGGCTGAAGCTCAACATACTTTACGATTGTTCATTGTGCCTTGTGATGCTCCTGGTAAATGAGGTGCACAGGAATGCCCCTTTTAAATTGAAATGACAAATCAGGGTATGATTGGAAGTGTGGAATAAACAACACTGTCCTGTGGCATGGCCAAGTCATGATTTTGGCTTCAATGAATGTGGCGCAAGCTTCTGCCAGTCAGAACGTGTTCAATTGCAGAGTGTTTGTTTTGTTGGACCGAGATTCCTGAACAGTCATGAGCGGCTGCAACCCATATACGCCTCCATCATGATGTGAGGAGCACACTCACTGGTGGTTTCAAGAGTTAATAGAATGTATGGGGTGGTGCACTGGCTTATAATCTTGTGGTCTTGGTACAGTGTCAACTGACTTTGTACATTGCACAGGTGCATAAAGCTGTGAAGAAGGCTCGTGTGGGCTGCGCCATTCATTTTTTGTGCCTAGGATGCACTTATTGGCAAAGCTTTCACGTTGTGCGGAGGTAAGTTAATGTGCAACAGTTGAACATACTGGCATTTATAGTTTTGAAGATGTTGCAGCTGTTTCCTCTCCGAATAGTTACTCAATTGAGATATTACCATCTGATTCTCAGATACATGCTCCCATCTCCAGTTTTAGCAGGCTTGCAGCAAACTCCACACGCAATGTATCAACCTGTTTAGACAGCACTGCATGATGGTCTTAACTAATGTTCGCTGATGTTTTCAAATGTATGCCGGCTTTGTAGGCGGCCTGCAGTTCATTCAGCTTGGTTCTTCACGTGGAATGACGGCACAGTACTCTTGTCGAAATCCCAGCGACATCCAGCCACGTAGCCTACATGTCTTTGTTCATTATGGTTGAAGATCTTACATGTCAATCAATGATCCTCCAAGGCAGTTTTGTGGAGACATCGTACACTTCATGCCAGATAATGAATCTGGCACTCACTTCTTAGCGAGTTCGCTCTTGTCCAGTGCCCTGCCAGACTGATCATGTCGTCGGTTGGTGCAGCTCCTACTCTCGCCAGATTTAATGGGGTAACTTTAATAGACTGAGCTGTTATTGCTCCTGTGAAAAGTGTCGCACAAGCAATGCGATTGAGGGCCACTGCAAGGGAAATCATATTTTCTCTGTCCAGATTTTGCCCAAAGAAGATGATGAGAAAAATGTTGCGCAGTTCGCACAGGAGTATATCTCAAAAGAAAGTGGCCTACCACTCTACATTGAAAACTGCTTGTGTAATCTAATTGAAGGGCTTTCTCTTTGTCTGGACCGTTAATGGTCATTCTCCTGTATGTATTCAGCAAGCTGTTCCATGTTGTCATTGGCTTTTCTCAAAATTTCATTTGTGAGCTTCATTGGTCATTGGTGTATTGTGGGTCCAGACGGGCAAATAGATTTGAGATCTGAGCCACCAAGTTTTGGATCTTGTCTTCAATGATAATGTGAGCTTGATTGAAGATGGCATACTGTAGTCATTCCAGGTTAGTACTTGCACTTGTGCGTGTGAAAAATGTCCTTGCGCAGATTCTCCTTGTGGTGTCCATAGTTGTTGAGTGATGACATGGCACTTTTGAAAACATGATGGCAAACTAGGTTTCACAGTATCCCCATGCTGTGCCAAACGTTGCAGCTGCCTCCTGCCAATGTGCGTTCCAGTGTGTAATCATTAGGGAGTCCTCTACCGGCTGGCACAGCCCATTTGCAGTTTAGCAGCTTGTGCTTCATTGTTCGCCAATCCTCAAATGAATGTGGACCTTTGAACTTCATGCATAAGCAGTCTTTGGTAAAGACATTCAAAATTGGTTGGATGTACAGTGGATCACACGCCAAGTGCATCAGTGGCTTTGGTGTCTGCTGGTCTTGTACAGTTGTTCCTGCGTTGCGGTGGGCTCACTTCTTGCTGCCAATATTCCATGTTAGTACTGTGGGTAATCTGATGATACAACAGTGTCTTAGCAAATTCATCATCCTGGCAGATTGAGAAAGCAGTTTGAGTTGTTGTCTTGTGGACTTAGACGCGCTCATGTACATCCTTGTGACGCTCTCTGGCCATTCTCAACTAGTACACCTGAGATGAACCACTGTGGGATGTCATTACTAACTGGGAAGTTCGGGATCCTCAGATGTTCATTGCTGCTGATATCTTCCCATTTCATATTGCCGACCTCATCATGACACAGTCCATCTCATGCAGGCAAATCAGCCATTCTGATCTTTGTGACTATACTTCACACATATCTATATTTATACCAAGCTGCACACTAAATAAAACGGCTCGCCGTCACATTCTACGATCCTATGAATTTGCTGTGGCCTTAGCGGACTGCGAAATGTTTGCGGAAGTTCTGGGCGTCCATAGTACACTGCATTTTGCAACAATCGCGTTTTTGTCATTCCGTGTACGTCTTCGTCTGCTACTATCTACTTTGTACTGCTATCCCGTGCATGTGCCGGGTATGCTATTTATGGATTTTCAAACGGAGTGGCAGTACTCACATTGTAATGTGTGCATTAAATAAGCCAGTGAGAAGTGGAGTTGGAACAATCCACATTTTTTCAACTCATGTCAATACCCAAGAGCTTGATGGTTTTTGGCAATCAAGCCATCTTCTGTTTCTCCGATGATCATTGGTATCCGCTTGTCCCATTCCTGTCCCTCTGTTCAGAAGATATCGTGGGAACATTTTTGTTCATTTAGCATCTTTCATGCATTGATGAGTTTGGATCGATGCTTCACAGGACCCATGCACCATATGTTTTTGACAGTGCCTTAACAGAAGTGGTATCAATTCTGGTCTGGAATTCAGCGGCTGATGTAAGTTCATCATCTGTGCACATGAAGGCCAAGTCTTGAAGCCAAGTCTTGAAGGCCAAGTCAGAAAGTGATGCATGTAGCAGCCATGGCTTTTGCATTATTTGTGTAAGGCACTTATGGCTCAAAAATCTTTCCTTGGTAATGATATTCTCAATGTCTTCATTTATTTGGTCGGAATAGGACCTCTTGCCAGCAAATAATGGTGTGCTGTGGTTTTTGGCCTGGCACCTAGTTGATTAGCCACTCTCTCCAAGGTTGGGTTGGCATGTGAAGGCAATGAAGGAATCAGGACATCATAGTTTCCTTTATCTTAAATCATATTCTGCTGATGGGAGTCAGAGGGAGAGAGGAGGGGGTCAGGGGGGAAGAGAGAGAGAGAGCGAAGGTTTTCCTCACTCTACATGCTGCCCTCACTCCCCCACACCCAGGAATCCCGCTGTACGGCTTCCCACTCACCTCAACTGTGTATATGTGTAATACTGTACAGTACCCCAAACAGTGATGACTCATTTACACCTCACTATCCGAGAAACATGGACATACTCCATCCCTCTCATCCGACTCTCTCTTTCTCATATGTAAGTGACATTCAATTTGTCATATGCCAGTTGCTGGGTGTGGGTTACCTCTCTCACCCTGCCATGGCACTCAGCAAAATTTCTGCGATTCATTGGAGTGTACTCGATCAGTCACTTGCTGACTATGGATTTCAACAATTGGCACTCCATCTCTTCTGGATCTGATTTGATAAATTCCCTGAAATATTCTGTTCTTCCCCGCTTAAATCGTTCTCTGACATACTGCTTATCAAAGGATATCTCTTTTGGCTTTATTAGACGACTACTCGGCCATCGAGTCTGGATTTTACCTCGGCTGACTGCAAGGAGCTCCAGCAGCCATCAACTTTCTAGACTGGTCCCTATCGCTACTTTTCCTCACAGCAACCTCCCTGGGAATTCTTTCAAAAGAACCTGCTCTCTCTCATGCACAGATTTATCCCCTCTCATCCTACCCTCTCCGCCATGGTTCAGCTGAAGCTTGTGAGCAGTTGTCCCTGAAACAACTTCTTTGCTCATGAAAAGCAAACGCACTGATGTTTTAATCTCAGTTCCTTCATAAAGCTTGAACAAGTGTGTGTCTCTCCTCAGAAGAGCGAGAAAACACCCATCTTCTAATCTCAAGTCTGACTCTCAACCTCTCTCCCATCCTCCAAATCTGTGCTCTTCAAATTCTGTTTGGGTTTTCTCATCCCTCCTTACCTCAAAATGGCTGCACAGCTGATTACATGCACGTGAAAGGCTGAATGCTAACCCGGTGTTGCCCTAATTTGTATCTTTGAACCATCGTCTTTCTGTACCCTTACCACAGTCGCACCCAACTGTCCTGACTCTGTATCCTTTCTTCTGACGAAGTGGAATTGCTGTCAAAACTTGTCGCCTCAAAGATTCTGCAACGTTCAGATATGGCATCAGCCATCTGTCCTAAAAACCTGTTCTTCTGCGCTGCTCACTTCCTCTTCGTCTGTCTTCAGCCTCGTTTGTCAATGTCATCTGCCATCGCTTGGAATCAGCAACATTACCGGCCATGCATAAAAAGGTGCAAAAAAGATCCTGTAAACTACAGCAATCAGCGCTTCTCTCATTATTCGCAAGGTTTGGAATCCATCACTTCGTTCAGATATAATCCTTTCCTTTCTCCAATGGCTTGATTTCTGGACCTAATTGGTTTTCAGACCAGGTCACTCTACCACTGGATATGTTGCTCTGCCTCCCAACAATGGCTGAGGTATTCAATGCAGACATGAATATCAGAGTCATATCTCGAAACTTTTGCGTGCTTTTGACACGGTCTGGCCGCTTTGCCCTGCTCACCAAACACCCACCCTCTCTCTATGGTGTCAAGGCATCATCTGCATCATGGCTCACAGACTTCCTTCCTGTGGCAGCCAACCGTTGGCCTAAATGGAGTTCTCATCTCGCATCTTCCTGGTCCAGGCTGGAGTTCCACAAGGCAGCCATTCTGAGCCTTTTCTTTTTTCTGGTTTTCACAATGTATCTCCGCTCTCTGGAAAATCTCTTATATTCTTTGCTATGAATTACCCTCGCTGTACCTTTGCACCCTCAGATCGGGCAGCATCAGCTTCGTCTCTCAAGGCAGATCTGGATATAATACAAACTGGTCCACTACGTGGAATATGTCTTTCAGATCGTGATCGAATGTTCCAACCCTCACTAAGTCTCCGGAAGGACATTTAGAACCCCCCCCTCCGCCCATTACTTTCGAAACAGCCTTGGAAGAAGCTTTTCATTCAGCATCCCTGGGTCTCATTTCTGCTATGATCTTTCTTGGAAATCATCATTTTCCAAACTGGCCTCCCAAAAGCCAGTCGCCGCTATATCTCCGTGTGCAAGTTCTCCCGGACCCACCTGAGCTCTGACACATACAAGTTTTCGTCCGCACCGATGAAGTACTGCTGCTCCTCCGGGCTGGGTGCTCTGCTCTCACTTTACCTTCACGCTGTGAAAGACCAGGCATTTAGATGCATGAATTCTCTCGGTGAGGCTGTCTTTGGGCCTTACTATTCTCACCAAGGCAGGTCCGGTGGTCTTTCGTCTTCTCCGCTTTCCTGCTCAGCCTTGCTCCCCTGTTGTCTGCTTGCTGTCTCACTATATTTCGCGGCGTCAGTCACCAGCAACCCATGCTGGAAAATACCAAATCACAAATATGCTCACCTTCACTCTTTTCCCTCTTTTTTCCCGGCCTTTAGAATAACTCTCCACATCTTTCATCCCTTTTCCTCCAGTGCTTTCAAAGCAGCTGTTTTACCACACTCTATTTCCATTCAAACTCGATCTTTTTCATACCCCATAATAATTCCACTCCAAACCCACCTCCTCAATATTCGCTGCTTTCTTCCTGAAAGTCTGTAGTGTCCATCTTGTAATACCCTGCTTTCTCCCCATCCTTCTCATCCCGATTCCTAATTCTCTTTCCTGTTGCTTGTCTTCCTCTCGCCGCCTCCGTCTATGCTCCCTTGGCTGTGCGTTGGTTTTTGTTCTCATACAAGCTCGACATTTGACAAAAACATTTTTAAAAGGAGTGGAAAAGAGAAGGGTGGGGAAGAGTGGATGGCGGCGGAGGAGGGGCGCTGAAACACATCTAAGTGTGCTCATGCTGTAAGCAGGGACTCTGTGAAATGGAAGACAGGATGATCAGATCGCCAATGGCGGCAGTTTTCATCATTGCTCATGGATCCCTGAGATGAATATTGTTTTCGACTCAAGTTTCTTTTGGTTTTCGAATGAATCTACTTTGCTCAATTTTGGGCATAATGCCCACTGCAAATTTGGTGGATAGAGATCTTTACTTGCATGTGATTAAAATTTCTACTCACCGAATCATCCTGTCGGCATAAAAGCACGAAGAAATCGTATTTGGCTTGGAATCTTTCTGGTTGTTTGTCGCAGTTCAATAGAATTCATCATCACCTGCCGAAAAATTAGTGGATCTGAAGTGCATCATATGATCGGTGTGTCCGCAATTCCGGAAGGGTGTTCTGATGCACCATGTCTGAGCCTATGTTGTAGAGAAGCATTGAGTGGTGGGGCATTGAACACACTCATGTCCAGCGGAGTTTTGTCAGAAGATGAAACTTTGTCTCAGGTGTATCTCTACTGGCAACTGAGATCTGAATATAGTTTTTTCTTTTGGAGATCTTGAACGCAACACCAGGGAGGGAAGAGATGAGAAGAGGGAGGAGTGATAGAGTAGAGAGAGGAGGCGGGGGAAAGGAAGAGGGAAGAGGAGAGAGAGAGAAGAGAAGAGGGGGATGATGGGAGAGTGAGGAGGCAGAGGGAAGAAGAGAAGAGGATGGACGAAGGAGGGAGCTAGGAAAGGGAGAGAGAGGAGGGTGGGGGAAGACGACACTCACTAATTCTTACACTGCAAAGTTGAAGGATGCGAGTGGGGGGGCGGGGGAGGTGAGAGGAGAAGAAGAAGAGGGAGGGGGATTGATGCGAAAGAGAGAGGGAACAGAGGTGAGTGCTGCTTGTTATGGGGGGAGGGTGGCGGGTAGGAGGAGAGAGAGAGATTGGGGGGGGGGGGAAGAGAGAAACGTGATGAGGAGGATTTGGTGGCAAGAGAATTATCGATGACCGACACACACCACACACCCACACACACATCCACAACACACACACTACTAAAATGAGTCAGTAC